>VYZT01028137.1:80656-92929 GCA_013400735.1 Pomatostomus ruficeps | reverse complement strand
ATATACACACACATATACATCTATATATGATATAAAAAATATATACATCTACATAAATTAATAAGGTGCCTACTCAATATTTTTTATAATTGCAGTTCCCAGACTTCTTAAAAATCTGCAGTTCCTATTTTGAAGCTGGATTCTAAGCTAATTCCTTAGTAAACAAAGTGAAATGCCCCCAAATGAATGTTTAGTTATTGATAATTAGTTATTATTTATACATATTATTTATTTTCTATTACTGGTTTTATATAGTTGTTCTTATTAAATATTAATATTTCATAAATATTTCGTTTATAAGCTAGGCTGTGGTTCTGCTAATAGGACACAAGTATTTTGGAGAAAGATGTAGGATTGTTGGTGTTGAGTTGTGCCTGTGTAAAGTAAGTCCTTTAACAGCCTTTCCTAGAGGAAAAAAAGAAGGAATAGGTGCATTTAAATGTAATTATAAGTTTGTTTGACCGCCATTACTAGTAATAGTAACTAATATAATCTAGCCTCCTGCTAAAGCACTTTTATGGATGACAGTATCCTAATTCTTTGGAGAAGGAAGGGGTGTATGTATGTGCCCAGGGAGCGGGAGAAAGAAAACCACCCTGAGCAGGGGCTCTGCTCTCCTGCGGTCACTTCCTTGTGAGGGTAATTCCTGCGACTCATTTCTGGGCACGCATTCCCCGGACTTGTACACACGTGGCACAGCCGAGGAGAACTGGGATCACCGCCTGTGACGTGTCCACTCTGCTCCCGGAACAGCCGCTTCCAGCCCGTGCCCGGCGCCCGCCCCCGTCTACCGGCCGGCCCTGGGCAATGTCACCAAGCCACCTGGCCAAAGTCTCCCGACGTGCAGTGGGACAAGGACAAAACCTCGCTGAAGCGCCAGCTCAGCACCACCAGCCACAGCAGCCTCTCCGCTTGTGACTCCAAAAACCTGTACACGTGTGATGCGAGCCACCACCTGGTCATGCACGGCAACTCTCAAGTTAAACCGCAGTAAACTGCAAGGGAAGAAACTGGTCACAAGGCTGTTGTCACCTCCCCTCTCTTCTTGCTGCCCTGTCAGGCAGAGCGAGCTCATTTCCCACCTGGCTCCGTGTCTGCTCCTTAGTTAACCACATAAAGCCCCAAGTCACTCGGAACAAGAACTTATCAAGTGCTTATCAGTCCCCGGCGGTGCCCGGAAATGTGCCTCCCGGGGCTTGTGCCGGGAGCTGCAGCCGGTGCTAGACATGAACACATTCCCCCTTCCCTCGTTCCGCCTCCGTCTCCAGTGCAGCCCGCGCCCCTGCTGAGCCGTGCTTCTCCGGGAGCCCTCCGCAGTCCCCTCCTGCTGCTCTGCTGACCCACTCCTGCGGCGGCAGGGAGGCACCCGCTCCGAAGGGACACAGGGAATGGATGCGCATGGATGTGCCTGTTCAGAGCTGAGCACCCCAAGGAGACATCACAGGCTGTCAAAATATCCAGTCCTAGGTCTGCAAAGAGGTGAGGAAGGTGCAGCCTCCAGCTTTCAGTTTAGAAGGTTTGCCACTACTGCATTCCTTAGCACAGAGGTCAAGGCCCAGGCATGGGGCATGCTGACCACACAATGGTGAGTATGGAGTCAGAGATCCTCTGAGGGGGATCCACATCGGTTTCCTCCCTCAGAGCTACACTTGAAGAATTAAACCTGCACAGTAGTTTAGAAAGGAGACAAAAGCACAATTTGTTTCCACAAAGCATCACTGTCATTAAAATAACAGATCAATAATCAAACCTTTTTTCTCCACCCTTTATGTAATAGCAATTGCAGAGCTAGTCTCCCATCTCCCATCTGAATGCCTGGACATCACTAGTTCTAGTCAGAGGGGAGACGCCTTTTATTTCTCAGTAGCCCCATGAAGTCAAGGCAAAAGATGGAAGCAACAGCCTGAAAGGACTCTGAGCAGCACCAGCCATGGTTTGATGGGAAGAATGAAGAGCATCTCCTCGGTGGAAACAGCATGTCCAAGGGGACAGCATCCCTCCCTGCATCCACTAAATGACATCCTGAGATGCTTATCACTGGATAAGGAACACAACCTCGGCAGTGTAGCCATCAAAGCTGGTAACCCCTGAGCATCTAAACCCACTGCATGTGAAGACTGTTACTCAATGAAGTGCAGGGGCAATGCACAACTAGGAGGCACACTGTGCTTCCCAGGGCCCAGCCAAGTGGGGGACTAAGACTATCCACGTAGCTCAGCCACTGCTGCACCATTGCAAACATCCCAGCAGCACTGAGACCATCAAAGGCTGCAGTGGTGGCAGCTTTTAGTGTCTCTGAGCATAAAATGTCTTTCCATTAACTCTTGCTTTCATCTCCCAGGCAGAAATAAAGAAAAGATGAAGAAACTGCTCCATTCAAGTACTGAAATGAAAACTAGAGAAGGGAAGGAAAAGAGATTGTCTTAAAAATCTGGGATAAGATAGAATGGTAGAGATCTGAGGAAAAAGTGCTGATCACCAGCCAGGTCTGTGATCTGCAGAAGGGTAAAAGAGACATACACATTGAAGCAGGGAGCACAAAGACACCCGATATGTGCAATGAGTTAGGTCAACCTCATTACACATCCTCCCTCCCTGCTTGCCTGGTCACAGCAAGGATTACAGGACAACAAAGTGCCATTCATTACTGCACAGACAAGGAAAAGCAAGCAGACACCTTTGTTAAGAGCAGGCTCCTCCAGTTCTGCCCTTCCCATCCTGTCGGCCTTAGCGAGGCCACAGGACCTGTGGGGGTCTAGCTCACTTTGTCTTCAGGTAAAACCCAAACCTTAGGCCTTGTAACAAATCCCTGGTGGTTAGAAACTAGATGGCACAAGGTGTCCCTGCTATCGGCCCATGCTGCTTACAGCAGATTTAGCCTTTCTGTGCCTGTTTTTCTTAACAAAATGAATAGAGCTACTTGCAGCAATGATTTCTTTTCACCTTAAAAATCTTCTCAAACAAGAACTGTTCAGCAAACACCAAATACTGTAGCCAACTCTGTACACATGAAACCAATACCTGAGGGACAGCCAGTCCTCAAACTTGTGCACATGCCAGGTTTTCCATTTCAGCAAATATGGACATCATTAACCTACATATGTGAACAGAGGACACCCTGTCATAAGGGAACTCACCTGTGGCCAAAACCTCACTTCATGCTGAAATAGAAAGAGCAATTGTTACAGAAGCTCTGCTGGGAAGCAGTGCATCCATGTGCTTATGATTTCAATTTCCCCTGAAGTTAACTCCTGCCCCCTCCTTAGACTACAGTTGTGCATTATTAAATTGTTAAAGATAAGAAGACTTCCCTCCTCCTGCTCTTCCTTTGACACTGGTGCAGCCCAGCTCAGTGGAATCACTCTTTCATTTATGCTGCATGAGACCAGAAGCACAGAAATAAATTTAGCACAAAAAGCTGTGGAAAGTGTTTCCTTTTGTAGCAGGGTGTGACGCACTTGCCTTTAAAGACACACATGAACGCTGAATATTCCTGTCAAATGACCACTGACAAGAACTAGGAAATGCAGTTTTGAGACTGCATAATAGGGCTTCCTTCCTAGTCCATACAAACTCAATCTAAGTTTTCACAGATACAGGTGCATCAAAACCAAACATAATACAAAAATAATGCAGTGAAGAAAGCATAAAACTTTCTTGATCAGAAGTTCTGCTACTTTGAATAGACAAATTTAGGGTTTCTTTGGATTCACATAGCTGGAATTCCATGCGCATCATACCTGGAGCCCAAGTTACATTGCGGAAAGCATAGCTGCCTTTTTATGCTGAACTTAAGGCTTGCAAGGTTGAAGTAAATCTTTGAGCTAACAAGGATGAAAGGAAAACAGGCCACAGATATAAAGGGGCACTTAGATGTTAGCTTTTCCAAGACATTCTGACATGAACTGACCTACAGGTCAAGTGTCTAAAGCTCTTCTGCACAAGCCAGTGGCTGGTGACAGGGAAGTGCTTTCAGGCAGGTGGATAATGCTCCAAACAAAGCTGCAAACTCTGCTCATCCTCGTGCTGCATGACAGGGTCTCTGTCAACAAAAGGGATTTGCTCAGACTCCCGTCTCTGGACAGGAAAGTAGCCTTCACCCAGAGCAAGTAGGCCAGGGAAACTTCCAGAATTGTAATTTCAAAATGATAGATATACATATTTGGGTCATGATTGGACTCAATGACCTTAAGGATCTTTTCCAACCTCTCTGATTTAACTGTAACAAAATGTGTTCTGAAGCCAGGGGATATTCAGAAATGAGACCAGCACCAGAGACTGCTGCCTGGGTCAAGCAGGGATTTGGTAGATACACAGCAACAACTTCAATTCCATGTGTCTTGACAGCAAGTAATCATCTGCCCAGTTGATCCAATTGACTTGGATCTTGCTCAAATCCAAGTTCTGTTTCTGTCAGTTGCAGGATCAGTGCTGATGAGAAACCCCTGGGTCCCACTCCCTCAGCCCCCAGCATGTCACACAGTGCTTCCAAGTGCTTGGGCTGACGTCCATGGGACAGGTTCCCACATGATCCCATATTCCTCAGCACCCAGCCTTGTCCAGCTGCCTCTCCAGCTCTGCAGTGAATCTCAGCCCACCTTACGTGTGGAAACTGTGATCCAGTGAAATGGCAAGGTCCCGCTGAAAGCTAAATGATAACCCAGTTCTTCAGCAAGTTTCAAGATAAGCTTTATTTATTTTAAAAGAGAAAAAACAGCTGCAGGATGTGGTGCTTACCCTCAGTCTCCTACATACATTTAAACATTCGTGTGGCACACGTTTCCATAGCCAAGTGTCTCCCACTGGCTGACACCACACCAGGACACCAACCTGTGTGCAGTCACTGCACAGCTATGAACACAAGCACTGAACTCAATGGAACACGCCTTTCAGCTCCAATCCTCTTGTGCTGCCATGGGCTTAGCATGGTAACATTTCTTACTCACTTCAGAAGAGCTGTATGCTGTCCTTTACAAAATGCAGATTTTGACTCTCTGAAGTCTTCCAAATGAGTGGAATTTCAAAAGCAGTTCTCCCGTCCCTCCATTTGCATCAGCAACATCACAGGCTCTATTTAGGTTTCTGAGCATTTACTTTGTGCATTCATCATCTTTGTTCTATGCAATGACACTGCCACAGAATACATGTGGAACTGCTTTGGATCTGGCCAGCATGAGTGTTATTTGGGAAGAGGCTCAGGAGCACAGGCGATTTTGCCACGAAGTCTGGCAGGATCAGTGCCACTCTCTACAAAGGTGTTTTAACAAACTTTGTCTCCTCTTCAGAAAACTCTGCTGAAATCTGTCTTTGCGAAGTTGCTTTGTCTGAGTAGCTTTTCCCTGGGAAGTACTCCCCAGAGTGAGGCACAGCTTTTAGCTTCTCTGACTTCCGGTGATTGGTTTTCACAAATCTCAGCAGGTTAACAATAGCAGCTGGTGTGATTCCAGGGATACGGCTGACTGCACCAATCTGCACATAGAGACAGGAACAAGTTAACCACCACCAAACCTATACACTGGAGCTAGTGAGGAATGAGATCCACACCTGTGAGTATTCCTTTCCCTGATTATTTCCCCCCATGCCCCTTGCGAAGACAGAAGGGATTTCCCTACTGCTCAGCCTTGCTATTGCTGAATTTCTCACCGTCTGGGGGCGGTTTGAGTCCAGCTTCTCCCGCACCTCTGCGGAGAGTGAAGCATCAATGGCAAAGTAATCCAGGTCATCCGGCAGCTGGAGCGCTTCGTCACGACGCACTTCTTCTATTTCCTGCTGCTGATTGACTACACACCACTCGTATGCAGCTGTGGTGATCAGGGGAACAAGAAAACCAGATCTAGACAGATGTTCATGTGAAACAAGTCACTAGTCAGAAATCTTGGAAGCACAAAGAGCAATTCCACTGAGATGGTCAAAAGCTCCTACGGAAATTTCCAGCCCCACAGACTACAGAGCCTAATTCACATCAGTGCTTTGGAAGAAGTCATACTCTTTGATTTGTTACAGGAATTTAGATACATGGGTTGTTTTTATCTTCTCATCTCAACAAAGGATGGTCTATTTGATGGAGCAGTGAGGAGGAAAAACCCCTGAAGAGCGATCTTACACCACGGCATAAAAAGGGCTATGGCTTATGGTAGAAAGTTCACACTCTGATCAGAGCGTTTAATTTCTCTAAGCAGCAACATGAAACACACTGTGACAACTGCTCTCCCCTTACTGAACAAACCTATGCAGACCACCATGAGAGAGCCTAACCCTTGTACTCTACCTTCTATTTTCAATCTCTCTGCAAGTTCTCTCCACTGAGCAAGCTTGCCCAGGGGCTCTGGGACAGCCTTTGCCAGAATCTCCATGTTGGCATCTTGATATTGAAGGATGTCAAAGGCACTGTGGAGAAGAGTAAACATTTATAGTAAAAAGGAGCCACACTTGTAAGGCAGATTTACAGCTGTTCCCAGCTCAGATTTACAAAGTCCTTAGCATAAGCCAGAACCAACTGCAGAGCCAAACTTAATTCCCTACTATCTCCTGAGTACACAGAAGAACTGCTAAACTCTCAAAGAGGGACTCCTCACATAAAATTACGGCAAGGAAAACCTTTCACACAGACTCTATCAGCCAGGTCTTAGTCACATTTAAAACAACAGAAAAATGAGATAAAGTATGGGTAAGGGAAGTGAGGGCCTTTGTGTACAACAACAGCTACCACCTGACACCAGCCTGAAATCAAATGCTGCTTTCCCAAGCTTTTAGCAAAGCTGCAATCCACTGCAAAACCGTCACCAGCGGGTGATTCTGTGTAAGGACAGCAAGAACTGTCTGGGCCCATGGTGCACTCCCTTGCTTTGGGAGCACGTCAGCACCAGGAAACGTGGAATAGTAAAAACACCAATGTCATTCTACAGGTAAAACATCAGATGTGTCCCCTGCAGGTGGTAAAGTTGGAATCCTGGAGTACTGACAGCTTCAGGAAGGATGGATAAATGCTGTGAAACCACTAGCCACATGTACTAAGGCAAGCATAGGTCAAACCAGAAACCTCCAGCTGTGACCTTTACCTGACAGGCGACCTGCGACTGCTGCTGATGGGAACTTCTGGCAGTAACTGGGACCATTTGGATATGCTGAACTGAAGTGATTTTAGTGTTGCAATTCCATCCTCTAAAGCAGCTCTCATCTTAACTGCCTGGTCATACCGCTCCTGTGACACACACCCAGCTTCTTCAAACCCTGCAGAGCAGACGGTGTATGAGACAAAGGTCTACAGCCAGGCTGGCTGGTCACTGCATGAGCCACCACAACAAAACACCTCTGCGAGTAAGCCTGGCATCAGCGTTGTCCGGCCGCAGGGACATGCGGAACTCCACACGACTGGTGAACATCCGGTATGGCTCGCTGGTGCCCAGCGTGGTGAGGTCATCGATCAGCACGCCAATGTAGCCCTCGGTGCGGCTCACGGTGAACGGGGGCTTGCCACAGACCTGCAGACAAGCGTTGATCCCAGCAACCACACCCTGCATGGGCAAAGCAAACCCAACGCATCCATCGGTCTCTTCTTCGCAAAAACATCAGCACACACATCTGCCTCCAACGGCTCACACGCCAAACTGCACCCGGGAAAATGCAACAGTCTGTGCCAGTAATCCAGGCAGTTTCTTTCTTAAGACATTATGACTGCCTGAAGGGCTTCTTGGCCCCTGCTGATGCGTCTGGAGACAATTCCCACATGTTTTCAATTTCACCCACTGCACAGTCTCCATGCTGAAATACTTGAATAGGGCCTTTAATTACTTTTGTTACTGCAACCTTACTGATAGCAACTGCAGATACTTGTAGAGATACAAGTAAAACTATCCTGGCAAGTTCTTCTGTGAGCAACAAAAGTAAGTACATCTCCTGAGCACAAAATGAGCCTAGGAAGACCATCACAAAGACCACCGCAATATCCCTGAGTGCTGAACATACAACAATCAGATTCACCCACCTGAGCTGCAGCTTCCTCATAGCCTGTCGTGCCATTTATCTGGCCTGCAAAGAAGAGGCGCTGAACAAGACGTGACTCAAGAGAAGTGGTCAGTTGTCGGGGGTCTAAAAAGTCATACTGCACCCCATAGCCTGTGACACACAACAAGGCACATGTTACAGGAGGGATTGTCAAGGCAATCAGGAGGGCAGAATGGCTTATCAATTATATTTATGATTTCTGAACAACCAAGGAAAAATCCCTCCATCCAAGAAATAGTTTTACTTTGTATTTCCTTTGTTTTGCTACGCTCTAAACAAAACCTGCTTTTCATTAACTAGTAAATAAACATCACCAATAGATTTAAAACTATTCAGCCCCCTCACCTGGCTGTAACATCTTGGCTTTTTCCAGGCCTGGGACGGATTTGATCACCTGCTCCTGGAGCTCAGGGGGCAGTGTCATGGACAGGCCTTGGGGGTAAATGACGTTGGACTCCAAGCCTTCGGGCTCCAGCCACACCTGATGTTGTCGGTCTGGGAAGCGCAAAACCTTTGATTCAAGAGAGGGACAATACCTGCAACAGTAAACAGCCATGAGCACCACCTGACATGGCAAAAAAGTCCCTTTCCAGAAACGAAGGGAGACCCACAGCTCCAAAGAGACTGCCAGCTTGTCTCCTTGAGAGCCTGGTGTGATGCTGCACACTCACCGCGGGCCCCTGGTAGTCTCCCTGACATGGCTGTTCAGGTGGAGGTTATCACGGATAATCTGCTGGGCCTTCAGGTTAGTGCGAGTCAGGTAGCAGGACAGCTGATCTTCTGGCTGGAAGAGGCCAAAGCTTGGCCTAAATTAATCTGGCCACAACACCCTATCCTTACTGAACAACCCTGAGACCTCCAAGACCTTTCCCATTACGGCTGGCTCCCACTTCCGGGAGCAGTAAGTAGCGCTGTCATACCCACGGTACAGACCAATACCCAATTAACAAGTTTGGTGTTGAAAAAAAAATCTCAAAACTCTGCAATTAACAAGAAAAATTAAAAGTTTGGAAAAAACCTGACCATGTAATGTACTCCACTGATTTTTCTGAAAAAGCGTCAATAGACTCACATTCAAAATAGTGATAATGTAGCACTATAACTCTTTAAAAGTGACAGTGAGTTATATATTAGTTAGCCAGGAGTCTTGTGATTTGTTTACAAAAATTTCATAATGAACTATGTCTAATTAGTTAAGGAGTGTTTGACTGTGATTTTAGGTGGTTTTGATTTAGATCTGTGTTGCCTGAGTGTCAGTACAAAACCCTGAGAAATTATCTCACTGCACCTGCAGAAAGGAACTCCATGGACCCATACCCTTTAGAGAACTTAATCAATAGTTGAAGAACAAAACTTAATAAAGAATTGTTTAATGGTTATCATAACTAGAGATGAATTAGATGCCATAGAACAAGAAAGATATCTTGAGAAAGTTAAGGAGTCAAAAGCCTATACATTCCAGAAAACTTGACTACTGCAGGTGCAGTAAGGGAGACACTCCATAGGCTTGTACACCCCAGAAAACTTAATCAATAGTAACTGTCTAACCAGGACAGCAAATTTAATAAACCACAGTTTAGCTGGATAAAACCTGGGTTATCCATTAAACAAAGACAGATGAGATGTTCTGGTAATAATAAAAGAAACAGAACACCTGCACCATGATGCAATAAAATGGGCAGACTTCTGGGAGTGTCTATAAAAAATCCTGGATGTTATTGTGCATATAAATATCTGAAAATTGTTGTTTCTTTGAACATGTCTACTGCAAATAAATTCCCGATATGTTCCAAATTTGGACTCAAAACTGTTATTAGGAATGTTCGTCTAACAGCTTTTTGCTGTTAGATTTAAAACTCTTCATTTCAAACCCTCTCCTACACATACCAAGGACTTCAAGTGATACTACTTTTGCCAATTCCTATATCCTCTGGGGCAAATTAACCCGATACTTAATTATCTGCTGTTTAATTACATTATGTAGAAACTGCCCATTTTCCAAGATTTTCTTTGGAAAATTAAACCTCTTCCGCTTTTAAGTTACTGTTAACCTGCCACCTCTGAGCTCTGTGGATAAATCCATCCTTTCTCTTTCCCAGTCAATACCATTAATGGTCTCTAATTTCAACATTTTAACCTTATTCCAGAGCTAAGCTAAGAGGCAAGATGCTATAAATCTCCACATTACAGGCGTAATACTGGAGGCATTTCGTAAAGCCACCCATGTAACCAGCACAAGAATACTAGCACCAGTATCACATTTCACACAACTCTGACTCCAGAAGTAAAGAAAGTTTGGTTCTCAAGTTAAGAAGTGAGAGTAAAAAGGTATTTGCTTTCCAAAGAACACAGGCAGCTTCTCCCTTGCACTGAGAGTTCTCAGGAACATAACACCTCCAGTACAAATACATCCCAACTGCTTTTCCCAGCCACCAACTCCCTGGCTGATTATGAGCAGGACATTCCCAGAACCACTCCCCACATGGCCCTATGTGTGTTTGATGGGTGCTATCCCACCTTGATCCACACAGCCTCGCTGAGGAAGCTGAACGGCACCGGAGGGTTGTCGGCTGCTCGTTCCTCCAGACCACTGAAGTCAATCGTATCCTTGGCAAGTCGGGGCGGTGTCCCAGTCTTCAGCCTGCCCACAGCAAATCCCAGTTTCTCCAAGGTGTGAGCCAGCCCAATGGCTGGCTGGTCCCCCAGCCGCCCTGCTGGGTGCATCTCCAGCCCAATGTGGATCATACCCCTCAGAAATGTACCGGTGGTCACGATAACGCTGCCAGCACGGACTGTGCTCCCATCCCCTGAAACAGTGAGTTTTCAGAAATGTACACATTTTAGTATCAACAAAGCCCTGGGATCCTGGTGCTTCTGTCTAAAACTGGACTAACAGTGTTCACTGAGGGTTTATCTGCTTTCCATTATAACACAATACCGGCATTTCAATAATAGAAGCATCAATAGTAGTAACTACAATAAGCAGAATGTAGTTATTTCTGTGTATTTATTATTCCTAAGCAGGGTACCCCTAACAAAGAAAACCCACTTCTGGGAAAAATCCATATCCAGGCCTTTACTTTGGAAAGCCTGTTTATTAGAACAGCAAGGGGTAATGAAGTACAAGTCTGTCAGTTATAGGACCCCATGGTCCTGTAAGCCTTGAGGGCAGCATACACCATTTACCAAATAAAATCTCAAAACACAGCATGGAATTCAGTACCACTGAAGAAAATTAACTTAGCATCCCACTATACCACCAATCCAGGTATTTTTGACATTGTATTACACATATTAACCTGGTTCAGTTCACACTTTACCTAAACCAGCTCTACTGGCTAATTCATCTTTCTCACTAATGAATGAGAACTGTATAACTCATCTTTCTCACTGATGAATCACAAGTATTTACCCCAAAGGCTGCTCTCAGTGTGGAGTGACTGAAGGCACTTACTCAGTAACTAGCACATACCCAGAACAACTCCTGTGACTTGGCATTTCCCAGGACCGCCTGGTTCAGGCTCTGTCAAGAGAAGATCCTCCACAGATGCCTCACGAACTGTCAACAGTGGTGTATTAAGAATTTCTTTCTGTCATGAAAGGAGTTACTGCAAAAATCTAGGAAGTTACGAGACATACGGGTAATCCCAAACCCTGCTGATTTCTGAAACACCTATTACCCACATCCATTCTTACAAGGTCATTTGGCAGACACTCAGCTACAGTACTATCCTGATTATCAGGTAGAAATTTTAATTCACATTTAGCTCAAATAAACTATTTGGTCATGAAGCCTGACCTGTATCTAAAACACTAGAGAATTTTTTTAAACTATGCTGAGCTCCTGCAACTTACACTGTATCAAAGTACCAAACAGAAAGGCATCCAGGTTTGATCGTTAAATAATGAAAAGTAAAACATAGCTCCTTCCTTCGTAATCCTCAGCAGTGTGTCCCAACACCCAACAGGCCGCCCGGCGCGGCCCGCCTCACCTGCATGTTCTCCTTGTAGAGACCGCGGTCGATCTGAGCGCGGAGGCCCCACACGGCCGGGCCCTTGCAGCGGTTCAGCACCTTGTAGTGAACGCCGGAGCGGTCGCACACGCGGCCGCACAGCCCGTCCAGGGCGTCCACCTCCCGCATGAGGTGCCCCTTCCCGATGCCGCCGAAGGACGGGTTGCAGGACATTTCGCCTGGGTAATGGACATAGAGACACCCTCAGCACGGCCGCCACCCAAAGGCCCCCGAGACCTGCCCGGCTCAGCGCCGC
>VYZT01028137.1:0-79647 GCA_013400735.1 Pomatostomus ruficeps | reverse complement strand
CGACGGGGCGGTCGCTGCCCCCGCCCGCCGCCCCCCGCCTGCGGCGGACGCCCTGCGGCTCCGGGAGGTACTGTCGCGGCTCAGCCTGGCCCGCGAAGACGTGTCCGAGGCGGCGACGCTGGTGAACGGGGTGGTCTCGCACCTGGTTCAGGCCATCCGGAGCAAGGACAGCTGCTTCAGCTCCATCGAGCGGCACAGCGCCGGCAGCTACTACGAGCGCGTCAAGGTGGGTGCGGGGGCGCCGACGAGTTAAAATTAAGGATGACTCTGTTAATTAACCACAATGCATTATAAAATGATAAATAACCTGCTGAATGGTGTACATATGTGCATTCAGTCAGAGACGCTACCTGAACGGGACTCGCGTTCAAGCCGCAGCAAGCCCTGCCCTTGCACAGCACTCAGGTGAGCCCGGTGTAACAACAGCACCAGTCAAGTGTAGCACTGCACTAGAGGCCCTGGGCCAGGTTTTAGTTCGTAGTTTTTTCAAAAAGCAGGAGTTATGGATACAAATTGAAAGAAGGAAAACTTAGATATTAGAATTTTTTTTTCCTGTGAGGGTGGTGGGACACTGGTACAGGGTGCCTGGGGAGATTATGGATGCTCCAAACCTGGCAGTGTTCAAGGCCAGACTGGACAAGGCCTTGAGCAACCTGGTCTAGTGAAAGGCATCCCTGCCCAGGGCAGGGTGGGTCAGGACGAGCTATGTGTCTAAGGTCCGTTCCAACCCCGTCACCTTCTATGATTAACTAGTACCTTGTTTCCTGGTTCCAGCAGACTGAAACGAAGTCAAACATGGGGACACTTATTTTTTTTCCATCTAAAACCACCTTCAGACCTAGCACTGCATTTTTTTCCCTCACATTTGATTCCTAGGTGCAAAAGGGTGACTGAGTACATTTATGCATTAATTATTCAGAACAGCTCAAGAATCTTAAAACTATCTTAAAAATTAATAAGTTGGAGAGCCAGGAAGTGAGCTGCTATCAGGAAATTGCTATTTGCCACCCCAGTGCACAGTAATCTCGCAACACCGCAGAAATAAGCTCATATTTCACATCAGCCATCATCAGTACACCAAGGCAGATAAAACTACAACTGGTATAAAAAGCTCAGGAGAATAAAACCTGAGTTGCACATTGACTGTTGTATTCCCATATCTGCAGATATCTGAACCAAATGAGTTTGACATCATGCTTGTAATGCCTGTTCCAAGGATTCAGCTGGACGAGTCTGATGATACTGGAGCCTATTATTATGTATCATTCAAAAGAAATCCAAAAGAAAAGTGTTGGTTGAAGTTTGTAGACGAAGATGGAAAATTATCAGCCTTTAAAATGCTTCAAATACTAAGAGAAATCATTAAACAGGAAGTAAAAAACATTAAAGGTTAGTACTGAAAGACTAAACTTCACTTAGAAATGCTAAAAATCCAGTTATATTGTGTATATGTGTTGCCCCATTCTTAAGAAAATAAGTTTTCCTGCCACTCTTCTGTCTCTTTGTGCTAATGGAGCTGTAACCCCTTCTCAGTATCTCAAGTTAGGTCTTATGTAAAGAATCACAAATACATCATAGTTATTAATCTTATTACCTTATTAACTCCACTATACATATTTTCTGTATGAAAATAATAGACATTAAGGGTTCTGTTGTATGCTTGGTATTTCCTACATGACCTATAGATCTTGCATCTGTCTGGAGCATACAAAGAGCCATTTGCTGAACTGGTAGCAAAACAAAAAGCTTTGTTTTACACAGTACCTACTATTTTTTATTGATCAGGACAGAAAATGTATCCCCTTTTAGGGTTATTTTTTTCCTAAAACCTTCAGAAAGATATTGGCTAAATCTCTTCACTGTGTGTTTTCAACAAGGAAACAGTTAATTGAAAAACATTACTCTATTTTGAATTCTTAGACAGTAAATCAAGCAAACACAGTAGTGTTCCCTGTTTCACAGAACTCCTCAACAGGCCTTCTCAGTGTTTTATGTAACATACATCTCCTGTAAGATAAAGAACCAGTGACTGAAGCCAGGTATTTCTTTTGATTGCTTTTGAGCTCTTTAGTAAAAACTGTAACATTCTTCAATAAAAAGGGTTTCCTTCATCTATCTAATCTATCTATCTAACATGAAATATCACTTTCTTTGTTATTAGATGTGGAAGTCACTGTGGCAAGGAAAAAGGCTGGAAGCCCTGCAATAACTCTTCAGATCAAAAATCCTCCATCAGAAATATCAGTGGACATCATCTTGACTTTGGAGGTTCATCAGAGCTGGCCCCTCAGTACACAGGGTGGCCTCAAAATTGAACAGTGGCTGGGAACAAAAGTCAAGAGAGATTTGAAATTTAGATCACTTTATTTAGTAGCCAAGCAAAACAAAAGAGAAAAAGTTCTAAGAGGTACCTCACATATGGACAATAATAAGTTATGAAGTATCTTCTCTACAACTTGATCACTTACAAGTGCTAGAGAAAGGGTATCCAGATCATGTTCAGTATTCTGCCTTCGAGATACCTCATCCTGGATATATCCAGCTCAAAGACAACTGCAATCCCTCTGTAAAGCATCAGATTTGTGGTACTGCTTGTCCTGTACTGAAATGTAAATACAAACCCTCTCTGCCAGGCTGTACACTAATCATTACTAAGGGCATTATATTAAATCCACTCCAGCCAGACACATGGATGTGAGCCTTCCCTTGTGCTAGCACTGTACTTAATAGCAGTATGCACTCTTTTGTAAGGAAAAGAAAATTAGAAGAAATTTGCTAAAAGTGCAGGGAACATCCCTGTACTTGGGATTGCATCCACAAATCAGATAGTTCTGCAGGAAGCAAACTGTTTTCTATCAAGATACATTATTTCTCACTGAACTCTAGCATGGCAACAAAATTTTTTGTTCCAGACCACTGTCGAATTGAGCCTACATTAGTTTGCAGAAACATTCTGACTTGTCGTTGCATTATGGGAACTGATGATTTCAGCCAAAAGATTTCAAGCAATGTGATTTTTTTTTAATTAGCATGCCCATGTTATCAAAGCCCAGTACAGCAGTACTGATTTATTTGGCAATCTCTTCCTGTGCAAATTAAATGCAAAGAGTAACTGAGCCAAACAGGCAAGGGAAACAGTCTAACTCATGCAAGGAAGACAAAAGTGATTGCTGATGTTAAAAACAGGGCATTGAACTACGTTAGCAATTATTTTTGGAAGCATGAGCAGAAGAACAAAAAGAAGTGCTTTAGAACAATCACCATACCCGAAACGAACTCACAAACCTATTACTTGCACAAAGAAAATCCAGAAATCACAGTAAAGAGTACAGAAATTCAAAAGTAGTAGATTTCTGTAAGTAACACAGTTCCCTGAATCATGTTCAGCAAATCCAGGGAAGTTCAGAATTAAGCCTAAAGTAAATCCAAACATCCTTAGGAATTTAAAGCATCCAAACAATTAACTACGTCCTATATTAATTACATTCTAATTATCTTTGTGAAGCAGCTAGGGAGTTAAGGAGGAACTAACTCCATTCATTGAATTTTTTTTTAATGGAAAAAAATTGCTGGTATTTAAGTCAATTACAAAATTGGGTTTTTTTCCTAGCTAAAAAAGCTGATGCTTAGTGCTGTGTAACCATTTAACAGTCTCATACTTGACTTCAGGAAACACCTGGCGACTCTCCTTCTCGCACATTGAAAAGGACCTGATAAACAACCACGGCAACTCAAAGACATGTTGTGAATCCGATGGACCAAAGTGCTGTAGGTTGGTATCTCACAGGAATACTTTACTTTGAGCCTGTGTGAGCTGGGCTAGCACTGTCTAACACGGTTTCAGTTTAGCATTTAAGAATTTGATCTAAGAGTAATTATTCATAATAGGAAGCAAGAGTAAGTCTTTTAGGCATAATTGTTCTACAGCAATACAACACTGCATGTGCTTGCTGAATGTCTGACTTGCATTTACGTAATGAGAGGGGGAAACACTTTGCTGGTTTACACTCCAGACTTGCCTCAGAATGCAAAAAGATGTGACATGTTAAATTATCTTTCCCAAATTCAGTCCTGTTTAGAAAAAAAGGGTTAAAAAGTGACGACTCTGCTTTCTGAGCAAAATTACACTTCATATCAAGGCAATTTCTAAAATGACGGTGAGAAAACTGCTGAATGAGATCAAGATGAATAAATGATTTTTCACTTCTATAAGAACTGTTTTCCAGATTTCTTCAACAAGGAAGAACAAAACCCACATGAGGTACAAAACCTCCTTAACAAGTAAACTAAGAAGTTGGTTTGCCAGTCTTATGCTGAATCAAGAAATCCACAAGAGAATTAATGCATAATTGTGTTTAAATATCTGAACTACATATTAAAACTATAGAGAAGGTACCTAATTGTACCTTCGTAACTGTACCTAATTCCACCCCCCTTCTTTCCCTGCCAAAGGCAAAGAAACGGACTGTGCGAAACTAGCACACTAATATATTCTTATTTTTTTAACAGGAAAGGCTGTCTTAAGCTGCTGAAGTATCTTCTAGAGCAACTTAAAATGAAACATTCAAAAGAATTGGAAAAATTCTGTTCATATCATGTCAAAACTGCTTTTCTCCACTCCTGTGTCACTTGGCCAAATGACTCAGACTGGCATTTGGGAGACCTGGATCATTGCTTTCAGCAGTGTCTGGGATTTTTTGTGGATTGTCTGCAGAAGTCTCAGCTGACTCACTTTTTTATTCCCCAATACAACTTGCTCAGCCTAGAAGATAAAGCAAGACATCATTTCCTTTCAAGAAAAATAAGCCATGAATTGAACAATGGATTCCCAGTATTTCATGAGAATTCTTAAGAACTTTGTTCACAATAAATATCTAATCATGTAGACTTGTATATTTAAAACAAAAAATTCTGCACCATAAACTACTCTTCAGTAGTCTGGTACTACAAAAACAAAAAAACCAAACCAAAATACAGTCAGGAACACTAGGAGAAAAATGCATACTTCAGTCACACTGCTTAGCCATAACCCTTAAAACAAATGTCTTAATTAATATTTACCTTGCCTATCCAAGCATAGCTGTCACCTGCAATGTATCTTCAAGGTATACTAAGAACATACAGAAGAATTTGCAATGGTTAATTTCCCATACATAATTTCTATGTTTCCAAATACAAAGGCATCAATGACTGCATAAAGGGAAAAATGACAATTTTATTTAAAATTAAGATCCACTGCAGAATATCCAAAACACACTCCTGCTTTCAAAAGGAAAAACAAAAAAGTCACTGGAGTTACTTTGACATTAACCAGAACTTCTCCAGATCACCTGCGTGGATAAAGATCTTTTACAGAGGACAATCACCAGCAACAGTTAGCAGAGAGAGAATATTTTGTCCAAGTAATACGAAGTTCCTGAAGTAACTTATCCTTTCTGAGTCTTCAGAATTGCTTTAGAAATCAGTCTTTTCACGGAGCTTTGGATGGGAAACAACTGTTACCTAATATGCTGTAACAGAGTAGATGTTATTGTGCCAATGAATGTTTTTTTGTATGATGGATCATGTAGAAGGAAATGCATCTTTCAAACTGTACCGAAGAGGAAGACTTTTGATATAAAAGGTTATTAAAACCAAAATGCAGCATGAATTGGACACTCCTGAAATTGAAATTCATATCCATTTTTCTCACGTGGAAGAAATGTATTTTAGGAAAATAAAAAGTAATAATACTTTCTATTACTAAAATTGTGCAGGTCAGAAGTACACAGCATTTGGGAACTGTGGTGCTACAACTAAATATATCTCTTGCTTCTACTTATAGAAGCCATGGGAAGTCCATATTTTTAGCCTACTTTTTGAAGGCAAAATAACCTCCTGGCTTGAATAATGCCCAGATTTCACCTCAATTATGAGCAAATTAAGAGGGAAGAATATTTAGAGACTAATTTTACTAAAATATTCTCATTTTACTAAATTTTATATATCGGTTTTTATTTAATCATATGACACATGAATGAACAAGTTCAGACCAAGCACTGAATGAAGGAATAACTCCTTCCCATATAAATTTCAAAGAGTGAAAACATGCCCCATTATCACTGGGAGTCTGTGTGACAGAAGCTGACACCCAAATACAAAGTGTGAATCAACTTTATCTGGAAGAAATAAAAGCTGACCTTCAAATACATTCCCTTCTCTATGACTTTGTTAACATTGCTCTAGTAAATTCTGGTTTTATTCCTTAAGCCAGAATATTGCATCCACAAAAACAAGAGTAGAAGCTGGTTTTCTTCCCCAGTTAACCAATCACATAATTCTTGTCATGCTCTCCTCCACTAAAAGAAAATGCAGACCTCTTTCAAAAAATCTTGAGACACAAATCTTAACAAAAACGACTTCCCATGTTAAGTTTTAAAATAAGAATAAAGAAAACTTACTTCAGCAAACATAAGTAATGGCAAACAGCAGTTTTTGTTATCCTGAGAAATACTTTTGCATGCCAGTGGCCTATCAAGGCAAAGGTACAGTATTTTGAAACGACATTGACAAACATTGCTTACAATGAATAATCCAGTTCTCTGGATATAAAAGGAAAAATTATCTTTTACTTTTTTGTATATGACTACTGCATGTAACTAAAAAAACCCCAAACCAACCAACAAACCCACAATACTTGTTTTTAACCAGTAGATAATGGCTTTAGAAGTGTCATACATCACACAAGAAAAAGAAAATTTAATTTTTATGTGAAAACAGTGTCCAAGTGCAAAACCAAATTTATTTCTATGTAAAGTTAACCCAGTTTTCTTTTCTAAGACACTTCTGAGAAGTTTGTTTAAATAGGACAGCTACAGAAAACAATCAAACATGAAATGAAACTCATAAATTCAAGCCCATGGATGCTAACACTAATTATAATCATAGTCTCTGTTTCAGTAACTTCAATGGATTACACTTATTTTGAGGGCTTTCTCCAAGGTCTTGGTATATCCTTTTCAATTTCTTTTCTCATTTGTAATTGTTTGTATCTTTCTGCCATTGCAATAAGCTCATCAGGAACAACCTAATAAGAAAACAGGCAAAAAATCAAGATGAGTTTTAAATAAATCTAAACTTTTAGACTGCTTTATGAAAACACTGTTTGTTCATATGTTCCCAAACTTGATTTCATTATTTATCTGGCTCCTGTCTCTTAGCAGATTCTTTTCTGTAGAAATGCAGAGAGAACTCTTTTAACATAGGATTATAGTGAAATATACTGAAAAATAATCATTGTAGTGTCTCTGGATTTTCAATAATATATCTGTGTTTGTATCACCATATCTGATGAAAACATAACCAGCTAATTACAACATTATAGTTCAAATAGAAATGTATCTTTTAGTGATGATGAACACCTGAAAAACATCCAGTGCCACTTCAAGGTGATACAACACTATATACATATATTTGAATGTTGATTTGTATTCATTTCCTTATAGAAGTTTTAAGAGCCTTTTTCTGAAGAGAAACTTTGTAACTTAGAGTGTTGCCATAGGAACTGTTCTCATGTGCTAAGAAGAAAGCTAAAAGACAAGAAAATAAGGGCAGGAGGAAATGGTCAGATCTCCCACCACTGGGACGTTGCAAGAGCATCTTACAGAGATCCACAGGGGTTTTTGGCATGTTTGTAATTATGTGGAAAAGGTACCATCCACACACTCTCACCTCAGAGTTCTTAAGGACTGAGGCCAGATGTGAAGAATTACAGACAGACTTACTAGGTCGAGTTACACTGATGAAAGAAAAAAATCCAGATTCCATTCTTTTGCTCTTGGAACAAAGGCAGTATCCAACAAGTCTTCTTAAACCAGGTCAGGCATAATGCTGCCATTAATGCAATGTTTACTGCTAAAAGTACCGCGGGCAGCTGTACTGTCAGGAGGTCTTGGATCACTGATCTGTCAAGGCCAGCCCACCTCAACCATCTGCGATGGCACGGGGCAGTCGGTGGGAGTCACCCCGTCCAGGATCCGCCTCCTGCTCAGAGTGAAGGGCAGCGTGTGAACGTGGTATTAATGTGATTGCTCAGTTGATGTGATCTGTGTCTGCCAGCGGCACAAATACAGTGCAAAAAGCAGAGTACAAACAAATGTAAATACTTTAAAGTCTTCCCAGAAGTGCCTGGACTTGGCAATACTTGAACAGGTGGAGAATGCAGCCAGGACAAAAGGTGTGGTGGAGTAGGAAGTCATATTCCTCTAGTTCCCATTTCTTTTGTCAGGCTTTAGAATTGAGCAATGCTTGCCATTTGCTATCAGCAACGTTTCCTTGAACACGTTAGTGTATGTTTTATGTGCTGAATTGCTCTTACTGGTAAACAACTGTCCTGGCAGAATATGACAACTCTGGAAGAGTCTATTCTGCTTAAGTTTCAAACATTATTTAAAAATAAAGTTAAAAATTACATATCTCTGGCTGAAAGTCACTACAGACTTATCAGTGGAGATAGAAGTAATGAGACAAAGTTATTTTTCAGTTGAAAATTAGATGATTGTCTTCCACAGTATCAGACCCTCTCCTACAGCTTGAAGCATAACTTATTCCAAACTAAAATCGCAACAACTCCTTGCAAGAGTGGTTTTTGAGCAAACACAAGGCAAGAGTAGGAAGAAGTGAGGATATATAAACATAAAAATCTCAGTGAGGTAATATCCAGCATCTACTGGATTGTTGAGATTTTTCATGAACAATCTGTATATCTGGTAAACATATAAGCTAGGTAGGGTAGTTCGAGTGAGAAATCAAAAAAGGATAGAGATATCATAATTTATACTGAATGCTTTTCTTGGTATTACAGAGATTACTATTTTTCTGTTTCCCTAAGAAATCTGTCCATGCTTCTTAATAAGCTTTTATATGTAAAAGATCCCTTCAGAATGAAACGGACACCTTTTTGTTGTATCTGTTTTTCCTTATATCATCTGTAGATTCAAAATCACAGAGAACATTTGGCTAACAAATGCAATTTTTGAAATCGAAGTATTCTGAACCTTCAGACCCTGTTTTCAGTTCTCTTCTTACTTTTACATGATGCTTCAAGACTGAAATACTGGTATTTTCATTGTCATGAGAAAAAAACCCCAACAGTTTGTCTGGAGGGATACTTCCCTTCTATCAGACATAACTAAGTTTGAGAATAATGTTGTGACTAATAGTAACTCTTGAAAGCAAGGATTCAGAGTTCCTCTTTTCTCCTCTGAACTCAGAGACTCGTTCCCAGTTGAACTATCACACATTACGAAAAACCAAAACCAGTCTCGGAACTCTGCAGTCTGTGGCTGGAGACAAGACTTGAATGGTAATTACTCACTCAGAATACAAACCACAAGACACCTCTAAAGTAGCTTCACAGTATCATTACTGTTTTCACCCCTTGCATTTTCTGAATAAAAATGAAAAAAACCCACCCCAACCAAAAACCCCGAATCTGCAACTTTAGGAAATTATTAGGTGACTACTCTTCTACACTTTTTTTTCCCTCCTTTTTCTCCCTCAAGAGCATCTCACTAGGTTTGCAGTAAAGCAACATAATATCTTTCAAAGAAGAGTTGTAAACCAGAAGATTGAGATGAAGTTTGAACCCAGGGTTTAAAGTCTGAGTAAGTGTCCACAGTAAAAGCCACAGGTCCTAGATAAAATCCATTTAGTATGTACTTAAACTCCCATCCAAAAAAGCAGACAAACAAACACCCCAATCCAAACAAACAAAATTTCAGCTCAAGCCAGGTCCTGAACTGGGGGTTTACTATAAATCAGGCAAAATAGTGTTTCTTGTTACAGCAAGAAACAGCAGCACAATTGTTTCTCTTTTCTCAGATATGGTATCAAGAAAAAATACGCTTCTTTAAAGAAAGAGATCACATTCCAATTCCATTTCCCATATGATTTATCTTTCTTACAAGTAAGAAAGATAGCTTGAAAAAGTACATGCAGGTGTCACAACTGTCCGATAGAATAAACAGATAAGATAGTTGAGCTCCTTCTGATGTAAGTATTAATATTTACACTGTTAAACAAGAACAACGGTACATGCATCCAGAAGTGAAATACAAATGTAATAAAATATTATGACATAAAATAGACCCTATTATTCCTCTCCACATCTCAATGCATATGTTACTCATCTGTAAGGTAAAATACAGCTAAGGCTCTCTAGGACAAGAGAGACTGAAATACCCATTGCCTTTCTCTGAGACACCACGAACACTCACCAAGAAGGGTCTAAATAGGCTTAGACCTTCGTGACCTGCTCCAGATGCTAACCCAGACCCAATATAAATCTTACCCAGTAAAGTATTCTTACTTGGTTTGCCCTTTCCAGAATGTCAATCAGCTCGGATGCAAACCTCCAGTCATTGCTCGTGACAAGCGTTACTGCCTCCCCGGTGCGCCTGCACAAGGAAGGAAACAACTACTGATCTTCAGAACAGACCGTGCTGGGCTCTCGCCACTGACCTGGGCAGTAATGAACTGTACCACAGGCAGCATTACTGAGCTGGGAGAATAACAGAAGCTTGAGTATTAACTATGCACGTGACAGAGAGCAACTTTTCATAGAAATCAGAGTGCAGCAATTCACCTAAAATGGAGCAAATGCACAACTAATTTAGACTTTTAGGTAATAAACCTAGCATAAAGGCGACAGATTTAAGTATGAAGAGACACACATTCATATCACGATTAAACGAGAAAAATCACACTTGTACCAGCCTGGGAAAGCAGCACCCAAGAGAACTACCCCTAAACTACACCACCATGACCGGCTGCAGACTTTGAACCTACAGATGCTGCTTCTCAATGTGGTGTCTAGAAAACTAACTCAGCAGCTCATGAAGAGATAAACAAGGAAGCAACACTCCAGAATACCAATGCAGACACTGTTTTTCTAATTCTTCCTTGTATTTAAACCAGCTTTCAAATACCTTTCATTCAATAACAGAAAAGTGTAAAACCTGCTTGCCCTCAATTTAACAGTGAATTCATTTCAAGACATAAAGCAGCGTGTTTCTAGAACACACTCTGACAGACTGAAGTCCTCACTCCCCTAGCCCACATCACCTGTAGCCTCTAGAATTTGACAAGAGAAACATCTATGCAGTGCATAAAATGTAACAAAATATTGATAATACATTACTATTTTCTGGTAAACACTTACCCTGCTCTTCCAGTACGACCTACTCTATGAACATATTCTTCAATGTTGCGGGGGAAATCGAAGTTAAAAACATGAGTAATGTCATGCACATCGAGGCCACGGGATGCCAAGTCAGTAGCCACCAATATTCGAACTTTGCCTACCGTAAGTATGACAGGAAGAGAATGAGAGTTTATGGAATAAACAGAAAACATACTCCACTCTATTGGTTTTCTAGCTTATAATGCACTTCTTATTCTTAACACAAAGTAAAAATATGCTTGTTGCATGCCACACTGAGTTAGCTTCAAATACAAGCTGGCAAGTAAGCACTCAAAATGTCATTTTACTATTATTTGCATTTCACAAGCAGAACAGCAGAGTGCAGGAAAAGTAAAAAACATGCCTAGTTGATATAAAGAGCCTGTCCAAAGAACAAAAACTTCAACAGCTATATTCTCACCTGACACTCTTGTCACAGCACCAGTCTTTTATTAGCATGTGTTCACATAACCCCAACGTATAACCCGACTGGCATAATTCGCAGCAGAACTGTTTCATTGAAAGCACCATCATGTGACGTTTAAATTTACCATTCTGTAGACTAACACAATACCAACTTTTCCAGAAATATCAAAAGTAAAATAAGCCTTTAAATTATTAAACTCCTAGACATTCCAAATTTTATTGAAGAGCAATCTCTTTGTTTGCTGGGTCTTTTTGTTTGTCAAATTAATAAATGTGTAATTCAGAGGTCTTTAACATTTTCATTTCTACAGTACTAAAGAGACATAGCACTTAGAAACAGACTAGTTTTGAACACAACAAACTTTAAAAGTCTAGCCTAAACAAACCAGTACTTCACTACATGCTCACCTTTCTTGAAGTCATCCAAAGCCTGTTCTCGATCACACTGTTCCCTGTTGCCATGAAGTGACTGTACTGGAATTCCTTGGATACCAAAGTCGCTTGCTAAGTCATCCGCTCTATGGTGAAATAAAGCAATGGCTCTTAAAACAAAAGAAAACAAACAAAGAAAATAATGCAGTATCTAGATTTAGATCAAAAAGACAGCAACATGACAGCAAAAGCTAAATGTGTGCTTAAGGACAAAATGCTACCGAGGTCAGCTGATACTTATTATAAAATAGGAAAGCAAGTCTAATGTCCATTGAAATGTTTACCTTTATTTTATATTTTAGAGAAATACTAGATTATTTTTGTGTTGGTCACTCAAAAAGTTCAAGTATGATACAATGACCACCCCCCATATTAATCAGGTCTTGCATGCACCAGACATGTATGAAAGTAAACAGTTCATCACATTTACATGTCCCCAAAAATCCAAATATCCCACTTTAGCTATGTGAAATTGAGACTTACCACCACCATTAACGATATTAAAAAAAGATACAAACTGCCAGTCAGTTTGAAGGAAGAAATAAGTAAATAAATATAATACTACTAGCAGCACATTGTGGAGAAGAGTTATTACACTTTTCAACCAAGAAACTATTCAGTATTTCTGTTAGGAAGAAAAACCCAAACAGATGTGATACTGGGAAGTGATTACATACGTAAGCTTTTTTCCCACAAAAATGATGACCTTATCTTCTGGCTTCATAGACTTAATGAAGCTATGCATGAAAGCTCTCTTTTCCTCCTCAGGGATAACAATAACTTTTTGTTGTACTGTGTTTACTGCCTGTCAAACAGCAAAAAGGGATGTTAGGTAGAAATAGATTAGAGTAATATTTTTTCTGTTAATTCCCATATTGCTATGTTATAAAATGAATAATATATGATACCATGAGAAAGTATTTTAAATACAAAATTTTTATCAGTTTGGAGTTCAAACAATGCAGATTTCTTATTTCCTAGTTGCTTTAGAGGAGAATAATAAAATTTACCTTTAAGCAGTTTGCCAAACCGTTTATTAGCAGAGATTTAAAGGGTACAGATTATTGAGGTGAAATAAATATTCCTAGTATTAGTGAAAAACAGATTTAAGTTCTTTAATTTGGAAATATTTTATGTTAATCCAGAGCAAGCTGGAACAATGGCAGTCTTACCTGAAATTACAGGCTTTTAAAGAAGATCCTGTAAATCTATTTGAAATTATCAGTTGTAACTATTCCAGTAACAGTTCATTAATAAAAACTTTACTCTGTTACATCTGAAGGTTACCATGGACAGTCTGAGGTATAAGTCATAAATACAATAAATGTCTAGACATTCTCGTGGCATGGTATCATGATCTTGTGGCAAGAGTTGGAAACTCAATCAAGTACACAAAGATTCTCTCTCCACATGGGAACCCTTCCCCCTCGCCCCCAGATGTCACCTCTTCAATTAAGAAAAGTTCCTGTAAAAAGAGATGATTGCCCTAGAGAAGAGAGCCACAACAGCAGTCCATGTCTTTCAAATTCCAATCCTCTGACAAGAAATGCCCTTTGATAGAAGTGTAGTTCTGAACAGAATGGACAAAAAGCACATTTTGCCTCTATTTCTACCTGAAAGCGTACTGGATACTAGGTTTCCTCATTCACTATTACTAAAAAAAGTGGAACTGAAAAGGAAAATTTCCTAAGATCTTGGTGAACTACTGTTTCTCTAAATTCCTCTGGTACTGAAGCAAACTACACACAGCTGCACAACAATGACACATAAGCAACTACATCCACATGTTAGAAGTTCTGAACTTTAAAGACAGTTCTTACTCTAACACATACTTTCTGCTCTAGACAAATGTCCTCCAAGAGTTTAGTACAAAGCTCCCACTCCATTTGAGAAAGAAGCAGTTAGGAAACAGAGGTTCAGATAAGGGTCTGTTTGTATTAGAAGGAAGACCTTCAGAAGGAAAATGAAGTAAGGAACAAGAACCTGGTGAACTGAAATTAAGGCTGCAAAACCAAGGGATCACACAAAAACACTTGGCACTGTGAAGCAGAACATTCGGTATGATTGATACTTGTCATCTGTGACATCTTCTACTGAAGAGCTAAGACTTCCAGATGTCGTTACAGAAAAAACATTTGTTTATACTTTTTAAATTTTTCTTAACTTTAAAGGAAAATTTAAAACAAATACTATGCAGCAGTTTCTTGAAAGCTCAGATTGATTGCAAAAAATAGGTGCATTTACTTACACACAGTTAGTTACAAGCAAAAAATTTCCTGGCTTAAGTGTAGGTTCTTCTGCAAAAGGAAGGGGAAAAAACAAAAAAAGAACAGGACAACTTACTGCTAAGTCAAGAGTGCCGACATACACAATCATGGGATCTTTCAAGTAGGATTTTGCTAGGCGACGGACACCGTCAGGCCAAGTAGCACTACACCAAAGTGAAGAAGGAAACACACACATGAGAACAGTGTGCAAAATGTCCTCCAATTCATCAATTTCATCATATTCTTCCTTCCTTTCTTATACAGCAGTGAAACACTTACATATGCAGTAACAGTATTGAGTTTAACTAATCTTAAATTAATAGTAAACACCACTCAAGCTTAAATGGTAATTTTGTTGGTTAGAAGTACAGACAAGAATTATGGACCCTTTCTATTGAAGCCCAAGGTGATTTTAGTAGTTCAAAAATACCTAATAATCAAGTTTCTAGTCTGTTTGTTATCTAAAACAACAGCTTAAATGCAAAATATGGAAACAAGAATTATTGTTGGGAAATTTGATTGTTAAGTTCCCAAAAACTGCATAATTTCAAAGTTAATCCAGGTACAGACTAACACAGATACTCATCAGAAAGTCAGGAAATGCATTTGGCCGCAGATGGAGAAGTGTAAGTTGGCATTTCAAATTGATATGGCAAATTCAAGCACCCCCAGGATACCTTCCATTTTTCTTTTGAAAACTCAATTGTGTTTATATTTGATGGAAAACATCAGAAAGGGCAGTATAAAATGAAAAAAAAAGTTGTCAAATGGTTCATCAGGACTGACTAGAGAGAATTGGAAAGAAAACTAGAAAAAAAAATTGATAACTGACACATTTGTTTTGAAATTAACTTGTTCAATAATAATTAACTTGCTCAATAACCTTATGTTTAAGTCCTGGGCACTATCATGTTTAGATACCTTGTCATAACAGTTTGTCTGTCAGGACGCACATCTATTAGGATCTTCATTATCTGAGGTTCAAATCCCATATCCAGCATTCTGTCAGCCTCATCTAAAACCTGTTCAGAAACAAGGTTATTTATTCTGCCTAGTCCCTCAGACAAGGGTTTGTTTCAGCAGGACATTACACAGATAAGATTTTAATGGTAATGGTTTTAATTGCAGTCTTGTCTATAACTTACTGCAAAACCTGTTCAACTTCTATTTTACATCTTCAGTTTCCTTTACACTTTTTCGTTCAGTATTGTACTTGCAGGCAAAACAAGAAAATGCACAGCACCTTTAAGAGCACTTAAAGTCCATAAAGAAAAAACAACTGTTTGTTTTAACAATAATTTGGTTGATGTCTAAAACTAAGCACAAATTAAAAAAAACCAACAAAACAAAACAAAAAGCCCATAACCAACCACACCCAGAGGGGAGCAACCCACTCAACACACATTAAGAAACTGTTTCTAATTTAAAGGGGAAATCTCATTTCTACCTCATTAGAGATCTCATACAGGATCAAAATATCACTTGTCAATTTAGTTCCTCATTAGGAGTAGGAAAAAAGCCAGAGCATACATTCTGGCTCACACCGGGACACTGCACAACTCCCAGAGCACAAGCTTGTTTCATCTGGTAAAAAAAGCCAGAAGTGACCAAGTGAGCTGGAGGTCTGAGTACAACTCTTTGGAACTGGTAAGTTTTCTAATATACAAGCACACTTGTGAACGTTTTCAGTCTCATACAAAGAAAGAAGACTGACATGCAAGACTCATTCATCTCCTTTGTTTTATATAAACTCCATTTGAAAATTAAAGTTATATGGGTTGGGCTTTTAAGTATTGACAATTTCTAGTCACTTATGTGGAAATTTAAGACATTGATGATAGTCCCTTTCTATTGTCCTAATTTTGCTGCTCCATTATTCTCTCATATTTTATTATATTAAAATTACATTATCTATGTAAATCTCTGAAATAACAACAAATTATCAGTTGAGAGAGGACAAGAATTCTATTTCTCAATTTAATTACCTTGATTTTTAAAGGGCTCATGGAGACTTCGTTAACTATGTGAATTCTAACAGAACAAGGCTGAAACATCACTAATTTTACACAGAGTTGGCTGCTATGCCTTTTTCAGCAGTGGAAGCTTTCTATGCTATGAAGCACCCTGGCACTTCACTGCAAAGTAAAAAGAAAGCATCTATGTCTAATAAATGGATCAGGGTAGTTGAAGTTTACTTTCCTTATTTCTGATAGCTGCTTAATAAAGATTAAAGGCTATAATAGATGTCAGATAGATATTAGCACTAATTTTTTCAAACGTGTCATAGCCCTTTCCCAGTTTATAATCTAAATGTCCTTCAACTGACATAATCTTAGGTTTCTTGTTATCTTTAAATATATACATATTTATCTATTTGTTAATATTGTTCATTTCAGTTCTATTTCTTGGCAAGAAATTCTTACAAGCCAGTTCTTTGAAAATTATTTACTTTCCTCTTCCCTTTTTTCCTTTTCCTGTTTTAAATCGCTCATTGGTAAATTTTACATTTTTTTTGTACTGAAGAATAAAAGCACTACTCCAATCTACCTTCTACATGCTTCTTCTTCATGATTTACATATATATTTTTAATTACACTTTCTCCTAAATGTTTCCCAATTATTCATGCACAATTCCAGTTTCCTTCCTCCTGCTTTATCAGCATGAAGTCCAAAGAAATAAGATTACTTCATCAGATTGCTGATGAATGAATGCTGATTTACACTGAACACAGGGAAACAAAAAGCAATTTTCATATGACATGTATTTTGAACAATCAAAAGGCTGTTTATGACAGAATTTCCAGTCTTCTGAAATACTGAGAAACAGTAGCTATTCTTGAATAAATGGATTCCTAAAAGTCTGAATCAAGACTACAATCAGCTTGATGGTTCTGTCAGGCAAGAAGTGAAATTCTAACCTCAAATTCACCTTGGGTCCAATACCTATTTTGACATAATTAACAGAGTTTGGGTTTGGGTTTTTGGCGGGGGTGGATTTTGGTTTGGTTTTTTTTTTTCCCTTTTTTTTTCTGGGGGGTGGTATATTTGGTTGGTTGGGTTTTTTAACAATTGTATCCCAGTATCTGATCTTGGAAGCCCTTTGGGAAACAATTGTACCATATTAGCAAGTAATACTTGTTTACTTTGGAAACCTCCATGAGACTCAATAATATGTTTAAATGAAAACTGTAAATGAAGCTCTTCAATTAAGTGTGCTCTTCATCCAAGGTGTTAAAATTTGAAATCCAATACCACTCTCTTTTCCCTAAAGCAAGGCCGCAAGATCAAATTATATGTTGGCTGAAAACTGACAATGAAGCTCTAGAAACAGAAAGCATCTTTTATATTAAAAAGCACAAGAAACTACAAGAAGAAATATATAGGAAGATTACAAAAAGACAAATTTTCAATGTCCAATTTTTCACATGGGGCTTTGTTAGCACAGCATTTCCTTGAAGTCTGAGGCATGAGACCTTAACCACATCATAATACATGGTCCTTGCACTGGTTTCAATCTTCTGGAAACATTTAACTGCTAGAGGTACAACAACAAATGTCTTTCCTCCTGCTTTACATCATCCTATTTTTCAATTTGGTAGTTAATTCTTTTTTGCAATGTCATACTATAGTATATCCTGCACATACTGAAAGGTACTTTTGGTTTAATGCCCACTGTTTTACGAGCAGTGTGTGTCTGTAGTAGGACTATACTTCAACGTGGCAGAAAGATTACTAAAGTTCCTACAGTTCTCGGAATGCAGGTTTTCAGGCCAGTTTTCCTCCTGCTCAGCAATTACACAAGGCTACTCTCCTGTCTTCCAATAATAAACTTTTTTCTCAGATGGCCAAATTTATAATGATCCTATACCACCACTGGCCTTGCCAGTAAGCTCACAACTATTACCTAGAATTGGAGCTAACTTGCTACAACATGGAGAGAATTTAACTCTCACAGGATAGTGGGGGTGGACAGAGAGCACGGCCAAATTGTCAAACTAGGCAACAATTTACAGACAAGTTAGAAATAAATTGAATATATGGAAGCATTTTACTAAGAGCAACAGTCTTACATGTTCAGCACAGCAAAAGCCAAGAATGAAATGAAGGCATAAGGATTCATAATAACATTAAGTAGGCTATTTTCCCACTGAGATCAAAAGAAAATCAGTCCCCCAGCATTTAAATATCTGTATGTGACTCTGCTACTGCACAAGTTCTAATGAGAAACCGAGTCACTGGTAACCTTTAAAAAGAAAAGGAAAAGACAACTTCAGAAAGGCATTTCAACCATTAGTAACTAATCCTGACAAAACGAACTTTAGAACGCCAAACATTACTGAAAAAAACAATTTAGTTACTGAAAAAAACAAGCTGTGCTAGAAGCCTACTTTATATTTCCTAGGGAATATTTCACAACTGCAATGCAATTATAGTAAGTACGAATCATCCCTCCAACACCAATTTCAATGTTAAGCTGTATTGTAATTAAGACTTTGGAGGTTTAAAGAAAACTCCATTAAATTCAAACTGAGTCAACCATTTCCCAACTGATGCATTACTCATTGTGTATGAGTTACTTGCCAAGTATGTTATGCTCTTCAAATTTATGAAGTTGTTCATTTGAAGATCGTTCAGTCTGCCAGGAGTAGCAATAACAATATCCACACCTTTGGTAACCATGTCTATCTGTCCTTTTCGGTCCCCACCTCCATAGACGCAAATACTGTAAAATAAAACGTTTTTCAGATGTGTTAAGTTTCAGCTAAAGCCAGTCCTTTTCAAATAAATGCCAGCATGCTGCCTTAAAAGTATCACCTGGTATTAACAAGAGGAAGGAATACAGGAAGTGTGACTAACTGCATCACAGAAATTAATAAAATTAACACTGAATGACACTCCCTCAACAGTTCAGCAATAGTTTTCTGCTGAAACTGCAGTGAAAGTAATCATGAAAGGAAGATAGCTCGAGTATGTCTGGGGTTGTTCTGAAAATATTTACACAAAAAAATAGATGAACGTATGAACAGATGCATGGTTTTCCAAACAATACCATCAAAAGCCAGATGTCTTGCTGTTGGGGTGACTGTAAGATTTATACAGAATGTTATACAAAGTTAACAGAGAACCCTAAAAGTAAGTTTCAGAATATAGTAATGTCTGTTTAATTGCTTAAATGAAGATCTACACTTAGCACATTTGTGGATGAAACCAAACTGGGGGAGCAGCTGATACACTAGAGAATTAGACTTTTACCTGAAGAACCACAAAAAAGCTAGAGAAATGGGCAGATGAAAATACCATGAGGTTTAGCAAAAGCAAAGATAGGGATGGGATTACCCCATGACTCAGGGCCAACACACTAGAAGATAGCCTTGCAGAGACTTGGGTGGGCAAGAACCTGAACATTATTCAGCAGTGTAACCTCACAGAAAAGAAAGCCAGGAGTGTTCTACAGAGAAGGTAGCAAGAGGCTGCATAGAAATAACATCAGCCCATTACTGGATGAGGACCTCAGAAACAGGGACAATGACAAGGCAGAGCTGTTTAATGCATTCTTTGCCCGTCTTCAACACAGATGATGTACCAAGGGAATTTCAGTGCCCTGAGCTGGAGAACCACAACTGCGAGAATGATCCACTCCCCAGTTGAGCTGCAAATTATGCAGGATCTGCTGCTCCTGCTGGATTCCTACAGATCTCTGGGGCATGATGGGATGAGAGCTGGCTGATGTCATCGTGAAGCCTCTCTCAATAATTTTTGAGCAGTCTTGGGAATCCAGAAAGGTCCCAGCTGACTGGAAGCCAGTGAACGTTGTTCTGATTTTGAGAACCCCAGCCTGTTAGTCTCACTTCAGTGCCTGATAAAGTTATGGAGAAGATTGTTCTGGGAGGTATTGACAAACACTTGTAAGACAACATAATCATTGGCCACAGCCAGCACAGCTTCACAAGGGTGAAGTCCTGCTTGCCAAGCCTGACTTTCTTTTATGACAATGTAACCCACCAAGATGACCAAGGGAAGCCACTGATCTAACCTTTTTGGATTTCAGTAAAGATTTTGATACTGTCTCTCACAGGATCCTTCTGGACAAAATGTCCAGCACATAGATGGATAAACACATCATGGGATGGGTGAGCAACTGGCCCACAGGTTAGGCACAAAGGGTTACAGTGAATGGGGTGACATCAGACTGGTGACCTCTCACTAGAAAGGCTCCATCCTTGGCCCTCTTCAACATCTTCATAAATGACTTGGAGGCAGGACTGGAAGGGATACCAAGCAAGTTCACAGATGATACGAAACAGGGAGGAGCTCTTAACTCCCTCAAAGGCAGGGAGGCCCTGCAGAGAGACTTCCACAAATCAGAGGGCCAGGCTATTACCAATCATATGAAGTTCAATAAGGGAAAGTGCTGGATTCTGCACCTGGGATGGACAGCCCTGGAGGTACAGACAGACTGGGGAATGAGATGCTGGAAAGCAGTGCCATGGAAAGGGACCTGGGGGTCCTGGTCAATGGCAAGTTGAATATGAGTCAGGAGTGCCCTGGCAGCCAGGAGGGCCAACTCTCTCCCAGGGGGCGTCAGGCACAGCATCGCCAGCCAGGCAAGGGAGGGGATTGTCCTGCTCTGCTCTGCACTGGGGCGGCCTCACCTCGAGTGCTGGGGGCAGTTTTGGGCACCACAAAGTAAGAAAGACATTAAACTATTAGGAAGTGTCTAAAGAAGGGCAACAAAGATGGCGAAGGGCCTTGAGGGGAAGCCGTGTGAGGGGCAGCTGAGGGCACTTCATCTGTTCAGCCTGGAGGAGACTGAGGGGAGACCTCATTGCAGTTACAATTTCCTTGTGAGGGGGAGAGAAGGGGCAGGCACTGATCTCTTCTGTAGTGACAGTGACAGGACTTGAGGAAATGGCCTGAAGCTGTGTCAGGGGAGGTTTAGGTTGGATATTAGAAAAAGCTTCTTCACCCAGAGGGTAGCTGGGCACTGAACAGGCTCCCCAGGAAAGTGGTGACAGCACCAGCCTGGCAGAATTCAAGTGTTTGGACAATGGTCTCAGGCACATGGTGTGACTCTTGGGGATGTCCTGTGCAGGGACAAGCGCTGGACTTAAAGATCCTTGTCCCTTTCAACTCAGCATATTCTGTGTGATTCTTCTCAGCTGTCAACACAGAAGGAAAAGAAGCAGAAAAGCTACAATAAAGAGAACTCCAACTCTACAAGAAATAGATTTTGACCATGAGATTAGTCAAAACAGACATTCTGAAAAATGGGAAAATATAACCTCTGCATTTACTACTATCACCTCCTCTCTTAAATACAATTATTGCAGTAGGTGAATTAAGTCACAATTGGTAGGAGAAAGAAAATATAACTTAAGCCAGTGAGATTCAAGACTACCTTTTAATTCCTTTGTATGCATACTTTGAACACTCTGCCTCTACTTGAAGTGCCAGTTCTCGAGTGGGAGCAAGGACTAACATTCCAGGCCCCCCACGCTGATCTTTGGATCTGTAACAAAGCATATTTAGAATGTTGGTATGTAAGGATAGGCAAAGTCCATCACGCTTGACACTGAACATTTTAATACTGTTCTAAATTTCCTCTGTACACTGCTGCTACTGGAATCTGTGGTGACAAATTTGGTACTTATTCCATCAGATTTATAATTTTTTTTCCAAATACATGATTTTTATCTCCATTATTAGAAAATCATCTCAGCGGTTGGGTGCAGGAGGAAGTAAGTGCAGGGGGAAGTATGCACAGCTAAACAAATCAGACCTGTGAGCAGTCCTTACATTGGTTGTGAAGTCAAGTGAATGAATCCAGGCATTAAGTATGCTAATGTCTTCCCAGTACCAGTCTGTGCTATACCAATAAGATCAATTCCTTGGAGTATGATCGGCCAAGCCTGGGACTAACATAAAACAACAAATATTTAAATGTACTTTGCATTTTTCTCTTAAGCTTTAGTTAAAGATTCATCAGAACTGAAGGCATACCTGAATTGGTGTAGGCTTTTGAAAACCAACTTTTCTTATATTAGCCATAATATCAGGATAATGCTCAAACACATCTTCAAATTTACAAACAGGATTGGGAATGGAGCGCTTTTCACCTTCTTTTAAGTCATCACAAGTTATATCATTATTTTCTTTCCTGTATAGAGTTAAAGTAGTGCAATTCTTTTAGAGTCTCATTATCTGAAAAAGTAGAGCTAACACAAAAGACTGTGTTTCTTAACTTTTTTAAAACTCCTGGAAGAAGAAAACACAAGTTCAGGCTCTTGACTGGGACTGAATTAGTCTTTTAATTTTCTTAAAAGTCTTCCTATAGGAACACTTCTCCTGGAGGTATCAATTACCATTCCTTCTTAAGAACCACTAATTTGAAGTTATACATGGTTATTAACATGAGCTGCAATCCTGTCAAATCAGGCTAACATTATACTCTATTACAAATTAAGTAGGTGTGACAAGTTTTTAAACCCAAAGACAACCCAGAACTCAGAGGAATGGCTTGAACTTATCAGTCAGAATTCTATATTCTGACAAAAACCTTCCCCAACTGTTTTCAGAGCAGCTTCCTGGATACTCTAGCGAATACAAACAGAACAATTTTGGAAAAAGAACATGACCAGTAAGACAAGCTCCAAATAAACCCCAAAACAAGCAACCCCTAAAAGCAAACAAAACCCAAATCACAACACAAATAAAATACTACATTAAAAACCGGTGTTCCAAGTCTTCCACCAATTTAGAGCTATTAATATGCTGTCCTAGTTTTGGCCAATGGCAGAGTTAATTTTCTTGCAGTGGCAGTGAGGTGAGCTTGGAGCCATGTGGTCATGCCTATGTTGTTACCCTGTATCACCCAAATCATCACTGGGGGGTGGAAGGGGTTTTCACTTTCCAGGAGAAAGGTGGCATGGTTTTGGGTGGAAGAAAAAGGCAAGGCGCTGACCCGCCATGGCCATTTTGTTCCTTTTCCTGGGGGAGCAAATGGTGAATGGAGTGGTGAGGTCCAACCAGAAGGCTTGACATCATTGTTTTTTGTCATCTCAGGCTTGGGGAAAGAAACATGGGAATGGACAGTTCCATCCACCATCTTCTCCTTCGTCTTGGGAGCTGTGCGGTGCAGGCTGTGGTAGAGTCAGGTTCAGTGGGACTTCCATTGAGCATTTTTGCATGTAATCACCTTCTTTTATATACAGTTGTGGTGGCTGCTGTTTGTTTTCCTTATCTCACTGCTGTTTTCCAGTAAATTCCTATCTCAACCCATAATCTCTGCCTTTTGTCCCTCTCTCACCATAGGGGCTGAGGGAGGGGGAGCAGCTGTTTAGAACTTAATTTCCATCTGGTTTTAAACCATGACATATGCATAAGCATATTGATTTCAGTCCTGTACTCTTCTGAAGGTTCCATTCAGTAAAAAGCTCAAGTGAGGTGTAAGCTAGGAAAAGAATGGGCAGTTCAACTTCCCCTTGTGTTTACAGAATTATTTCTTTCAATTGCTGCCTTTTTTCCTTAAAGTGTGATTATATGAAGCAGAAAAAAAAAATCCCTTATCACACAAGTGCTACTCCTCAGTATATATTTTTAACTTACAAGAACAATGTTCTGTAATTTTCACTAGCTCTAACAATAACACATCCATATACTTTAAGGAAAAAAGTGAAAACAATTCCATGCTTTGCTCACTGTAGCAGAGCTTCTCTGGCATGCAAAGAAAAAAAAGACATCTTGCAAAAAGAAAAGTAATAAAAAGCTAACACTTCAATAATGCTCACTAACTTTATTAGAACTACCAAAGAGAGCTGGAACTATTACCAGGGCCTGAACCAAATCACTTGATACAGGTGATCTGTTTTCCTTGCAAAGAAATGATATAGGTTGTTGGATCAAAATGAACGGATACAGTTAACTGAAGCATGGACTCACTAGGATGTACTTGTAAAAACAAGATAGACAGAAAGGAATACAACAGCAACAGGAGTTGGAATTTGGTTTGAAGATGGTTATGACTAAAAAAATGCAGGGAAAAAAATGTAGCCAAGAGGTATTCAACACATGAAAAAGCCTATTTGGAAGGACCTAGAAAATATGAACATACTGTCTCATGAAAGGCAAAGAAACAGCCCAAAGTCAGTGAACTGTCTTGAATTTTTTCTGTTCTTAAATTCAACTAGATTAAACACCTTTAGAGAAGCAAAAAATCCCTGAAGTTAATTTTCCAGATAACTAATAGTATCTCATCTGCTAGTTGTTTTATTCCCAAGAAAGAGTTCATAAGAAGATTAAGTTACTACAAGACCCCAGCACTAATGCTTCTGTCCCAGTATTTCATCTCCCACTTTCTATGCTTTATAGCTTAACAGCAGTTTTTGCCAAGCAGATGATTCCCTAAAGAAATGATCTTACCGCCACAGTTCCACTTCTTCTTGTGACATAGATGCAATCCTGGAGGATTCTTTGTAGAAGTTTTTCTCAATTGGAAGCAAGCCTTAAACAATCAGAAAAATTCAACTTGAATCAGCAAGAAATAATACAGAGTCAGTGTAAGTCTGCTAATGCTTAAGATGGAAAGCCCAGAACCCAGACAGTGCCTTGAGCTAGGTGACTAGCTGGAAGTGATGGAAGACCATTGCTCATGTAAAAAGATGAAGGCTGAGACAAACACTTCAGCGTCTGCAAAAAAACCCCACTTCCCCACCTTTCAAGTTCGAAAGTAATTTCTACTAACATACATAGTATTTAAAAATTCTCAGATTTCTTTTTCCTATGACCACATACAAAACACCACCATTTTCAAAGGGTGACATTCAAAATACCACTTGAGTAGCAGGTTTAAGTCCTGGCACAGTAATCAGTGTCCTCCATGACCATGCTGAGAAAAGCTAACACAGTCAGCTCACTGCAAATACGTCACTAATTTGGGCTCTGAAAGATTCAGTCATCTCAAAGCAAGTATTAGAAACATTTAAGCATTCCAACAGATTTACCACATAAGGCAAGTATAATACAATCAAAACTGTAAAACTAACCTGCCCACTTCATAGATTCATATTTGGCCCTGTTTTCTCGAAGAGAGGCCCAGTTAATCACTGGTTTCTTTGGGTTATTTTCAGGCTTGATGATGTCCAAGGTTTTTCCTGCAGAGTTAGTAACAAAATGCTGCTGTTTGATGGAACAAATCATTGGGAGAAATCTCCCCTCAAAACAAACAAATAGTTTCTATTGCAAGGCCTCATATTTTGAATAGACATGAAACATATAAGTGGAAAATTTTTTCCTAGGTCTCTGCCCTTAAACATTGCTAAAACCTGTACAAATTCAGTTTTGATAAGAAAAGGGAAACATTTCACCATCTTTAGCTACTTAAAGAAAGTAATTATGGGTTATGAAACGCTTCTCCTTCAGCTATAAATTAGGTTTGTGCAGCAAACTTTTGAAAAAGTTGTGAAACTGGTGGATGATACACAGACAGAAAGCTTTAACAGCTACAAGAGCAAAGCTTACTTCTAAAGCATTCAACAACACCACAATAAAGTCTCAGTCTAGTTATAGTCTATACTTCTTTTTTGGTGGGGTCAACACTTCCTAAGTAAGTGCAGTTTTACACTATAGATATAAATAGCAACACAACTCTGTGAAAAATCAGTGGAAAAGCAGGAAACATAAGGAGAACACTGTCACAAATACTAAGGAAGCATTAAATATTTCTAGTCTCTTGAAACATATTCATTGACCTTCTGGGACACTTCTAAAAACAAAACACACAACTACTCCAATCCTTATTCTAATGCTGGAACATAATTCCTGGATCCCTGCTTCCTCATCTGTGCCTCAGATCAACAACTGTGGATCATGTTTGCCTGTGCAAAAAATTGCTGGCAGCACATACAAGACATACCAATAATGTAAGCAGCATCCAAACATACAAAATTATTTCTATATCCATGTAACAAAGTTACCACACAAAAGCCTAGTAAAGCCAGGCGTGAAGTGCAGTATCAAATCTTAAAATATTAACTTCCCATGAAAGTAGTAGGAAGTCAGCATGGCCCACGCTATGATCAGCACTTTATAGACCATCTTTACAAAAGTTTACTGAATTGTAATACTCCACAGATACTAGATTAAAACTTACACTAGAGCCAATACTGGTATTTTGGAGGAATGAGACCAATAATGCAAGAAACCAAAGTGGTATATAACATTCTGCATCTGTAAAATTGTTGAAAATACATAGGAACAGATTTTCACAGAAGCCCAGCAATTTGGGGGAAGGGGAAAATTGTCCATAATTGAAAAAGGAGGATACCTTGGTATTTCTATTTTAAGAAGAGGTCATTGCCCAAGAACAAGGTTAATTTACTTTGTAAAACACTAATAATATAAAAACACTCCAGGAAACTAACAAATATATGAAAAGATAATCCATAACATTATTTCCCCCAAACCCACATACTTTACCTTTCTCTGTCCCACCTCTAACGGAGTTCCGTCCAGAACTTATAATAAGATTGTCAATTAACATCTTGGCTTTATTTTGCACATCAATGCTGCCAAAAATCTTTACTTCAGCTTCAGAAGTTCCTCTTGTAACCTATGTTCAAAAACATCACTGGTTTTTTATCATACTGCAAAAGCAAACATTATACAAGAACACATCCTGAAAACAATTTTTGATCCTTTCTTTCCCTGAAATTTAACTTGTTGTATGAAAAGACCCTTTAATCCCTTTCCTTTTAGAAAAGAAAATAAATGAAAACTTAAGGAAAAAAATCAATAACCTTTTCCTATTTTCACATAACATCCAAGCTGCACCCTCAATTCCACTTCCCTTTTACCACTTGTAAAACGGTGGCATTATTACAGCCATTTTAACACCCTTCAACGTCCTCCAACTGGTTTACACAGAAACAAAACCACGTTCCCAACAGAGCCCATGTCATGACAACATACAGCATATGGTACCTTTATCCTGGAACCTGAAGAATCCTCAAGTTCTTTAATTTTAGTTCCACCCCGACCTATTATAAAGACACACAGCAGGTATTACAGAGATTTAGGACGAACTGCCCAAACTGACACATTAATTTTAAGTGTTTTCTTTGTGACTGAACCCCAAGACCTCCATATGAGTGCGTGTATCTACAAATACAAGAACTTGTGACACCAAACCCTTGGAGACTGTTGGCAACTCTTCCGTCAATTAAGCAAAGGCAAAGTTTGTGTGTAGGGGAATGCCCTTCAGTGGAAGAGATGGAGGAGTAAAACTAGATCAAGAGATTGTCACCCTTCCTCTGTGTGACTAGAGAGGGGCTTCAGACCACTTACACCCTGCTGGCCTTGAGAAACAGACGTCAACTCAATCACTTTAGCGAGGAAAAGTTTCCCTGGTGAGTGGGAGAAACCCTGCAAAAGCACCCTGCCATGCCCAGGTGCAGAGAGATGCACGGGAACTTCAAGGGGCCCCTCCACCGCCAGACTGACGGAAGGCACGAATGCGCTCCCTCAGGACACTGGGGGGGAGGAGGGGGCGGCTCCTCCCCTCCTCCCCACCCGCTTACCTCAGCGGGTCAAGCACCCGGCCCGAGGGTGCACCCGTCATTACCTATGAGAGCCCCGACCAGGGCGCTATCGAGGTGGAAGCAGAGGGGCGTCGCAGAGTCCCGAGCCTGGCCGGCCGCAGCCCGGGGCGGCCGTTGCCGCGCCGCCCGCCTCAGGCCGCCGGAGCCTTCAGCGCCTCGCGGCTCCCACTCTTCCCCTCCGGGACTCCCCGCGCCCTTCCCCCATCGCCCGCCGCCTTCCACGGTGGCGCGGCTCCACGAAGGGGTGCTGGGCGACCAGCACAGCCGCCCGGCTGCAGCGGCGGCCCACGGCCAGTCCGGCGCGCCGAGCTCCTCGTCGCTGCTCGCATCCCAGTCGGACATGGCGGCCGCACCCGACCCCGCCGCCCATGCGGACGGGCTTGGCGCGTCTCAAGCCTGGGGCGCGCTGATTGGCCAGGGTGGGCCGCTCTCTGAGCTGTGATTGGCTGGCTCCGCGCGGGGCGGGCGGCTCTGTGGCTGCCCCGCTGTCTTCCCACGGAATCGAGGAAGCGCTGAGGTTGGGAAGGGCCGCTGGGGTCATCGAGGCCAGCCTGTGATGGAGCGCCGCTGTGCCAAATACATCATACACAGTGCCACGACCAGCCTGTCCTTAAGCACCTCGAGCACGGTGACTCCCCCACTCCCTGGCCAGCCCATTCCAGTGCGCAATCACCCTTTCTGTGAAGAACTTCTTCGTTATGCATAAGCTAAACCGGCACTGACACGCTTTAGAACTGTGTCATCTTGTCTTGTCACTGGCTGCCTGGGAGAAGAGGCCGACCCCCACCTGACTACACCCTCCTGTCAGGCAGTTGTAGGGAGCCATAAGGTCCCACCCGGGCCTCATTTTCTCCAGGATAAACAACCCCAGCTCCACCTGCTGCTCGTCACAGGACTTGTGCCCCAGACCCTTCACCAGCTCCGTTGCCCTTCTCTGGGCTCGCTCCAGCCCCTCAATGTCCTTCTTATAGTGAGGGGCCCAGAACTGGAGAGAGGACTTGAGGTGTGGCCTCACCAGTGCTGAGTACAGAAAGACAATCACTGCCCTGGTCCTGCGGGCCACACTATTGCTGATATTTTCTGATTTTTATCTCTCCCTTCACCTCTGCCAACACAGGGTGGACCTGGGTAGGCTTAGCTGAGGAGGAGGTGGCAGCAGGTGCAAGAACATGATTGAGAACATGTGGGAAGCCCTGACATCTGTAGAGTGGAGGGGAAGGCAGGCAGCCTCAGGGGAGGCAAGGGAGTGGGGGTGGCATTGTGTAATTTTGCCAGGTGCCCAGGCTGGTGTCATGCTGATACACTGCAGTCTGATTTTTTAAGTGAAGTCATAATATTTCATCTCACATGAAACCTTAATGATACTTTAATGAAGCTTTTATGTTCCCTGTGAGTGAATGTACTAAAGCTGACACAACACTGGAAATAGAATCACAGAATGGCTGAGCTTGAAGGGGCCTCTGGAGGCCATCTGGTCCAACCCCTCTGCTCCAGTAGGGACATCAAGAGCCAGTTGCCAAGGTGGCTTGTGACTTTCTCCAAGGATGGAGGTTCCACAAACTCCCTGGGCAAACTGTGCTAGTGCTTGGTCACCATCACTGTGAAAAAAATAGAGAAAACCAAATCAAAACAAAAAAGAGCTGACATACCCTATGCCCTTTCAATTGCACTAAAAAAAAGAAAAAGCTAAATGGTTGTTTAAATTTCCGTTTCAGGCAGGGTCCTGTATTCTTACGGTACAGAGCTGAACAGGGAACATTTATGTATGTGTCTTTATGGATACACATCACCACCTGTGCCTGGTCGTGGCAGTCTGCTGGGTAACCCAACAGGAAAAACTACTCTCTGCTGTCTTCTGACCCTTCTTTAATAGCTCTGTGCACAAAGGAAGCAAGGCTGCCTGGTTTAACACAAGAAGAGGACGTGTACCTTTGCTTCTTTTCCTGTCCTGTGTTTATTCTTAGGCAGAGCTTGGTAGTGTTCATATAACCTGTGGGAACAAGTGGCTGACATGGAAAACCTCCCTTTCTGGCAACTGCAGCTTTAAATTTCAGTATCTTAATATAATGTTCATCAGAGAGGCTGGGGATCACCTGCACATGGAGATATCTGGGTCTGATCTTGAAGCCTCCACAGAGGCAATGACTTCACCACAAGAACAGGCTCTCTATATTTGGTACTTTACACTCAAATACTGAAGCTTGTCTTCAGCCGGGCTGCAGGAAGAGCACAGTGGAGAAAGCAGGTGTGTTGCAAATGAGTGTTTCAGGTTTGATGCAGTAACATTCTACAGCAACTTTCATGGTCAAATGCAGAGGAAGTGGCTTCACCTAGGTCTCAAGTTAAACTGAGATGACAGATGTGCCTTCCATGAGAAATCCTGCTCCCCACACAGGCCCCGATTGCCAATCCTGAATCCATTGCCATTTATCTGACAGGGAAGGCAACAATAACTTCCAAGGTCATTTTCATAGAGGTGCTGCAAAATTAAGTTTAAGTAAACTGCTGTAAACAGCAGAAACTGAACATGGCAGACTGGTTTCTGCACATTTTATTCTAATAAACTTCCTTTGTGGTGTTTTGGTCCACTTAATAAAAAATTACAAAACTTTGAAAGGAAAACAATGAGCAAGTTTAATTATTTTTCTTGCCTGATATGTGATCACACCATACAATCTTTTATGTAAGGAAAAAACCCAGTAGTCATAGTACTTTTCAAATCATTTTTATTAACAACAGTATGGATTCAACTTTGTCAAGAATTTACAATCAACATTGTAACTGGCTAATGTTGTTGCAGTGTCAGTGGAAGCAGCCATCGTGCTTTCTAAGCCTGCTACGAAACTTTATTTTTATCTTTCAGAGAAGTCAAAAATGCTTCCAATAGCAGATGATATTGGCTATGTCTGGAATTGTCCTGTGTGTGGCCACAGCTGAATGAATGGCCACAATTGCATCCAGATGAATGGACAGGAAAATATTACATGCTTCCACTGACGTTGCAGGGGACAAGTCTTATTTCAAAAACTAATTAATCTTTTTAGACAGTGACAGCACTTTGTGTGGTATTGTAATCCATTTGAATTAAGTAAATTAACACACTTGGAAAAAAAATGTGAAGAAGAAATACCTGGGACAAATTCTTTTCTGACCTCTATTTCATTCAAACCTAGTGAATCCAAAAGGATTGCATGACATGAGTCAGGATAAAATTTGGCCCAGAGAGGCAAGTTCATTTCTGGTACACATGGTTAAGTTCCTGTAAGGTCAGTGGAACTGAGCCTGATTATCCCAATGGAGGCTGAGCTTCACCCAGTTGGGCAGTGAATTCGTTGAAATCAGTGAAGCCATCCAAGGATGAATTTAGCCTTGGGTATTTAAACCCTTTTTTCCCCCATTCCTTTGCTGTAATATTTTCTTTTCCTGCTTACTCCTATTTTCTGAATATTCTGATTTTCTCTGTGCTTTTAAAAAATGTCCCTTCTCTCCTTCCCTTTTTATATCAGTACTTTGTGCGTTATTTTTTATACAGTCAATGTGACAAGGGTAAATTCAGCTAAGTATTAGTTTCCTCAGGAAATAACTGGAATATTACCATTTTCACTTCAAACAGATGCCCAACAAAATCAGGATTTGAATCTGAGTTCCTAATTCAAGAAAAATTCTTGAATTTCATAGAATGAATGAATTCCATAGAAGTTTTGCTTGAGTAAGGATTGCAGGTCCCAATCCAGATATACTACTGTACGTCAGATGTTCTACTATACATCAGCAATTCAGCATGATTTGACTTATCAGAGAAAAACAGGTGAATTATTCATCACCATACTATAATGAGAGCAGTCACTCTGAGTAGGATTATCTCAAAAACATATGGAACAACTGTGGGCACTGTAAATAAAAGTGTATGATCTTTGCAATCTTGAACCCTAGGCTAAAACATCATATTCATATTTAAATAAAAAGTATGGATCATATAAGTCAGGAGCGAATACAAATTTTTGAAAAAATAATAGTCATTGAAACCATTCTTTTCAGCTCTCTTTTCATTCAGGTAGAAGAACATGCTGATTAGAAAACAGTTATTTGGATAAGGCTTAATTCCTGAAGCTCTTACTTAATTTCAACTTCTCTCTTCAAACAATTCTCAAGTGGATTGTAAATCAGAAAAAAAAATTGTTCTTTGTCCCAACTCATGAACAATTCTTATTAGTTATCATGAGCTGGATTTTAATAAGGAGCTCAGGACAAGACTTGAAAAGCCAGACAGGCCCTTCTTTTGTGAAACCAATGAATGACTGTCAGTCATGACACTGTCTTTTAAAGAGAGAGCATAGAAACAGGAAACTCCTCATGAGGAAATATGAGTAAAGCTTATAAAAATCCAAACAAACAATTCTTCCTTTTAAAATTTCATACATTCACTACTCTCTATTTTCTATCAGTATTATGTTAAAATACCCTATATGATAAGACTTGCATCTACAAAAATAATAATGGTGAGCATAAAAGAAAAAAAAAATTAGAATTTTAATCCTTAATTTGAAAAGATACGATCTTCTGGATTTATTAGTACTTTGTAAAGACATTAATATTTTCATACATTATTTATAGAACTCATTCTTTTGTGCACAAAATTGTATTAAATAAATTAACTTAAACTTAGAAGGACTCAAGCATCTCATTTAAGGCAAAAATACCAAGTTTCCATGAGATAAATTATCAGCAAACCCCAAGGCCCTGTTCCCGTGCGGAATCGGTACAGGCAGGGCCATTGCTCAGTTCTCCCATCGACGCCTTCCGGGTGCAATGGGGGTGCAGCCATCTCCTCCCGCAGATGAAAGTGGAAGAGTGGTGTCCAATTCATGATGCCTTGATTTTTCGGTCTCGTCAAGGAGGGGAAGGGAGTTTCACTACAGACACATAGTTGCCGTGTGCTCAATCGCTTGCTCCTTAACTGAACCTAACTGCACATTGATGCTTAGGTCAGCAGGAGGCTTCACATGAAAGGCAAGAAAGGCACCATAAACAGGAAAAAGGAAAAAATTGCCTAAAAATAATTTTAAATTTTTAAATTTTCAATACTTTAAACTTACATATCTGTTTGGATAAACTGCAGATGTTCAAATAAGTTAATAGTTAAATTAACTGAGATGTGGAAAAAAATGTATTTATCCTCACAAAATTGCTGTTGTAATCAGGCTTCAGTATGGTCAGATTGCACATAAAAGAAAACAGGAAAGGCTGAATGTGGTGAATTATATGGCAAATCAATGGTGAAGAAATTGTGCTTCAAGGTGTCTTTCAGTATTTAACAACTGAAGTTTGCTCCGGCATAAGCCATGGAACACAGTGTACCATCCATGGACCCCATATAATGACACAATATATACACTCTACAGTTTGCATTTACTTTCACATAACAAAGTTGTCATGTAACATCCAGGAATACTTCTGTAAAGCAAATGGAAGCAGAAGTTACAATGGTTTCATAGTAAACAGATCAGGTCCTTCACAATACAATCTACAGCATTTAGCCATGGTTAAGACTGGAGTGATGATTTTGATGTACATAGCGAGTTCCCAGCGGGTCTGGGCCTTGAGAAAACACTGCCCTGAGTGAGCTGGCACTGGCATACCCATACATTCGGTATTCCTGCTGCTAGAGGGAAGCTGAGCCCAAGCTGGGTTGTCTACAAGCCAGTGTTGCAGGTGGGGTGTAAATCTGACAGGAGGCAATGCACAGAAAACTCATTCAGCTGGGAAGAGCCGTTTAGGTTCTGCAAGGGCTCTCCCAGTGGCAAAGCCTTGCTGGGGATGTGCAGACAGGCACTAACACTGCTCCTGCATCTCAGCAGAGGTGAAGTGTAGGTTAGACTAAGAAAAAAAAGAGGCTGTGTCTGGTGGAAATGCTCAGTCTGATGTAGGCTTTGAATCTGAAAACTTGGGTTTTAGCAGGAAGGAGTCTGAGAGTCCTGTGATGGAGACTTCACAAGAAATGACTGTAGCTGGGACACAGTGTTGAGCTATAAGAGTGGGACCACCTTCCCTCTCTCCTCTTCCGCTTTTATTAAAAAGGCAACAAACCCTTGCCTTATTTGGGTTATTTTTTTCAGTTAAGGTGGTTTTCGCTACTTCTATTTCCATTTCTGATTGCCTGCATGGCTTTTTCTTTTTCTTTCTTTTTTCTTTTAATTTTTTTAAATAACGCTCAATATCTGGGAAAAACCCCATGTAACTTTTTCCCTGTTTACCCTTCTTGTCTTATTTTCTGGGATGATTTCTCTTCCTGCCCATCTAAATCCATGTTATTATTTATTTATTTTCCCATTGTTTGTGTTGTCTTTCTCTCCCCTGTTCTGTCCTCTTTAGTTTTACTCTGTATTTCAGTTCCTCATTTTCCCTTCTTTTCCAGACTTATGAAGTGCTGTCATAGTATCAGGTTGGGACTGCAAGGAAAATTGCCAAAATTTTCACAAGAAGGAAATATTGCTTCTACAATAAAGGCAGTGCCTGCTTCCTTCCCTCACCTACTGCTGCCAAAATGGTTCAGATTCACAAGTCAGCTTCTCAATGAGACTGGAAGAAAGAGAGATTCCCTTGAATTTTCAGTGCAGTCACCCACGTTATCCACTTCTGAGGCCAGACCCAATCCTTAAAATGCAAACTTTTTGTAACAAAATAGTTCTTGTTATAAAGAACAATGTGATAGTGGTGTGTCAGGTACTTCTGCCACAGCACTAAATCACCAAAAATCAGATATTAACATACTGTTCTTCAGAGCTAAAAATAACTGATTACTGATGAGCTAATATGTGTCTCTTGCAACTGGCAGCCATTTCTAACCCCATGTTACTCATTTCCTTGGTACCTTGCTAGCAGCTGTAGATAATCTTTTTGTTGTAAACATAAACTATCATCTAAATCAGGACATTATATATATATATTTAATTAGTTCAGAAGCAAAGTGCTTTAAACCTTAAGATTTTTACTTCTGCCCCGTAGAAACAGCACTAGGTCTAAATGCTCAGATTTTTGTTTTTTGATACATCCTGCAGCATTAGCTTTGTAGGCAACGCATTATTTAAACCTACTGTACTACATGAAAGGCTGCCGTACTGTAGGTGTAAATTTGGATGTTAGCCATTGCTTAGACATGCATTTTCATGCAACTAGGAAATATGGGCTCATTCAACTGCTTTGAAGATTCATCCTGATTTTTGTGATTTTATCTTATTAAAAAGGCTTTCAAAACAGTTCATGCTGTGATATGTATGACTAGAGGAATGACCCAGCAAATGAAGAAAGCCAGAAGTTATTTAAGTTTGACGTGGAGCAGATTGAGTGCTTCTGTACCATCCCCTGGCTTGCAGATGCTTTGAGATGATCTTGATATTCCAGTCCTTAGAGAGTCAGCAGAGAGAGTTGTTTCCACTAACGGGCATGAGATGGCTTCAGTAGTCTCTGTCCCTGCCTCTGTCTCCAACTCTTCATCTGTTATAAATAATTTTGACTCCCTCCATTTGGAGTATACCTCTTGGCTACCTCTGGAACCACTGGAGTCACTGCCAGCCATCTGTATATTCAGTTCTTCTGTTGACTGTATAAGGTTTTGTACAGATAAAGATTTTCCTAAATCCATTTGCACCACAGGTTTAACTGAGAGCAAAGGTTCCCCGTCGGCATCCAGACTTTTTCTCCATGCGAGATCCTTTGTTGCACTGGGCTGTGCAACTTGTCCATTATCCTTTGATGCAACAAGGCAAGCAGTGACGTTAGAAATACTTTCCTGTGTGGTTACAGGGATAATATGAATGGGCTCAGGCCTATTGATATGCTTCATCGATGAGAAAGGTGGTATTTGCAATGTTGTCGGAGTTGCTGGCTTAGTTGTCTGGTTTATTTGGTTTGATGTATTATTGACTGTTGCAGGTCCATCATTTGGCACTTGTGTTGCTTGACTATGCACAGCTGGACTAAAAGCATAGTAAGCCTGAGTGCTAAATTCATTTGGTGTCAGTATAAGCTGTAGACCACGAGGCAGATTGGCACTAGCTGATCTGGATACACATCCACTAAGTTGTGCAGAATTAGACAAATCTTTGCTGTCTGATGGACTCTGATAATCAGAAGTCTGCTCACACTCGAAAGCTGGCATTTGAAATGAAGCCAAAGTGAGCGCAGATGCAGATCCTTTTCGCAAAACTTGTTGATAAATATCTAATAGACAGTCCAGTTTTGACTCAATGGATTGTACCTATATGAGAGGAAAAGGTCAACATTAGTGCCCAATACTAATTTAAAATATTTGGAACCCAAGCAAAGGGAAAATGTTAACTGCTGAAGAGAAAAACAGAACTAGCTTGATGTATGCTATTGACCTTTGAAAAAGAATGTCAAAAGCGATATACATTTTTCATGAGCAGGCTGACAAAAGGGAGAAAAAGGTTAAGGTAATACAATTAATATGATTTTTATTTCAACATATAAATGAAGCAGATATTAGAAAAAATATTTTACTTGTTCAGCTTTTGAAACTGGAAGTAAAACACAGAAAAGGCATGAGCAATAAAGCAAGACAAAGCAACACAGATAATCACTCTACCTGTTTCTCCACTTTGACTACCCGCCCTAACATACTGATGTCATCTGTTGTCTCATGTTCTGCAGGATTCTTTTCTCTGCTTCTTTTATCTGCTGTGATTTGTCCTTTCCCAAGAATTTGGTCAACACTGTAAGAGAAATCAGAAACTGTTGTGATTCCTGGAACTGGCATATATATGGAAGTATTTGCTATATTTTTATGTTGAAAATGAAAATCACAGTACTTCAGAAAATCACTCAAGGAAGAAGACAAACATGATTTTATTAATTAAGGGGAAAGAAAAAAAGAGGAGGGATTTTTGAGCATATTGGACTGCTTTTGTTTTTCATTGGCACTAACCAGGAGCCAGAACTTAGCCATCATCTGGGAAAGCCAGGGCTAGACTTGCTGGAAGGGGGAGAGAGGAGGTGGCCTCCCCAGAGGCTTGATGTTGTGGAGAAACAGACATATCAGTGTCACTCCCAGCTCTCCCATCCTAACAACAGCATCCAGTCCTGGGAGAGTTGTCAGTTTGAAGCAGGAATTCCTAACCTTCACTGGTAATGATAGATATGATGTAATGTTGTTTGGTTTGGTTTTTTTAAAATTACTGTTGCTGGGAATCTAAAACATAAAACCTGCATAAATACTATGTTACCAGCAGTTTGCAATTTCTTTTATGTGGAAATAGGAAGTATGGGATGGGAAAGAGGCAGTTCTCAATGTCTTCCTCACTCTTTTGGCAATGTCCTGACTAAAGTCCTTGTTTACAAATGGACTTTACAGATAAAGGATTACCTTTTCTATGTTCAGATTTCCATTTTCTGAGTACAATTTGGATACATGTTTTTTTGTTTGGTTTTGCCCACAATTCAATTTCTGGCTCAGCTGTGTTCACAGAAAGAGAGGCTGCATAACACAGCAATGTTAAACTTTGCCAATATACATTATGCAGTAAATGACATTAGCTGCTTATGCAGAGTGGAACTAATTCTTTCCTTACCGTGACTGAAGACTCTTAATCCTGCATAACATGTCCAGATGACCTGCTGAATACTGTTCAATGACATCTTTGACATCATAGGGGCGAAGTGTCTCCTTAAACTTTCTCTTTGCAACATGAAACTTCATAATTCTGTAGGGGAAAAGCATTTTACAGATTAATTTTCAACAGCTGTGGAACCATAGGTGTATTTCACTGACAAAATTTGATAGCTCATTTTTAAATGGTAGGTATTTTCAATACTGCTTGTGCAGGTAAACTTGTGCAGGTTGTTTTTGTAAGTACAAATGAGCTGTATTGTTGTTTCATTTGTTGAATTGTTATTTGAGAGATCAGGTAACACTGTTTTGAAGACTGCAGAGCATGTTTAGTTTATCAGTATATACCTCTTTGACTTTTTTATGCGAGGTGCCTGACGTGAAAGGCACTGAAGTACACGCCTAACTTAAACCTGGGATTAGTTTCACTGACTTGAGTGGGATACCATGAAAGGTACATTTGTGTATAAACTACTTCTGTTCTTGTTAGAGAAAAAATTTTGTTAATCAATAAATTACAAAAACTTAAATGACAATATTCTTTTTCTGGTGCTCATTTTAAGTTCCTTGCTCTCCTCTTTGTGAAAAAAAAATAAGCACCCAATTAATTTTTCATCTGTTTTTATTTTTTAATTAACATGCAGGCCTAAATATTTGTTTCAATTTATTTTGCTGACTTAAGATCAAATTTTGCAGGCTGAAGAGAAGTTTTCATGTTTGTTCCCTACTGGAATCTATGGGAATTATTGCTTAATTAGCATTCACAAGTTTTTCCTTGAATTTTACTGCAGAATAGTAAGTTTCAGATAACAGTAAATATCCAAAATTGATAAATGGCATTTGTGCTTTTATGTGAGACTTGCACAAGTTTCTGTGATGTCAACATGTGATGTGAACATGTGATGTCCACTGAGTAGCTTTTCTTAGAATGGAAAGCTTGATATTAAATTGCAAATTTTAAACAATAAAAATGACAAATTTGGAAAGTAAATGACAGTGAGATGATTTTCCAGGCCAGCTGATAGAACCTGAAGTTTTCCTTGGTTTACATAAGAACTGGGAGAGAAGACAAGGGATCAGGTGTGCTAGCCATTCTAGCCTGTGCTGCAGAGCTTATGAATTCCCATTAGGGCCAAACTGCTGATATTTGCTATCTATTGCAATTGAAAAAGCAGAGACGGTAAACTGGTATCCTATTCCAAACACCAATATTCGTGATAATATATTCCCCCTGTGTTTAATATATGTATTTAGAAGCTGTAAGACAATAAATTATAATAAAAACCAAAACATGTCTCTCACTCTCTGATAAAAACAGATTAGTAACATTTTAGCAGAATTTAGAAACACTATAGTTCATACAGTTAGGACAGACATTATGATAATAGGTAAGTAGAGTTGCATTGACAGTATATAGTGATCCTCTACTGGTTTTTGTATCATACATAAATATTCTTACAGGTACTGTCATCCTTTTCTCACAGTACTTAGCTTGTTGATATTTTCCATTCTGGTAACTTTCAGTCAAAAATGAGATTGTTTGTCCCTGGAATAGAGCTTGAACTATGATTCTGATTATAGAAATTAAAAATGGAAAAGGCCTGTTAGGAGCAGTCCATCAACTTGACAGTTCAGGACTGATCTCCATGCACTTTCAAATATATCAGATCATGGACTTTCCTCTTTTACTTTACCAGCTAGTTCTACAGACCAATGGCTTTTCGAATCTTTTGTAATGTGGAAGCCTATGAAGCTGTGATGAATCTGGGATGCAGATTTTGGGTTTTTTTGGCTGTCAGATTATGCCAAGGTGTTGGTTTATAAGACCCTGCCAACCTAATCTTCTGAATCTAGTTCTTTATTGGGGTTACAAAGAATGAATAATGTAGCTGACATACAGGACAGTATAACAATTTTATTATTATTATGTTTCAGTGGTCACAATGTTTTACTTCATGCATTTGATAAAGTAATAATATGAAACTCTATTAGAAAAGAAGAGCCAGATGATTAATGGCATAATTGAAGACAACTGAATTTACCACAACTGGGTGATTTTACAAGAGAAGAGGCAGAAGACTAATTTATATTAACAGCCATAAAAGCTTCTTAATCATTTAGCACAAAAGTCTTCATTACTGCTTTGCAGTTTTATAACACTTTTTTGCTTATCAAGGCAGTTTGTTCATAATGTTCAGAAGTCAAACACAGAATCGAAAGCATCACAGCTCTATCAGTGAGCTGTAACTGTACTATTTCTGGTTTAGGTATTAGCTCATGTGATTCCATCTTAATTAAGTTCAGCAGGGTTTGGAACAGACCCATATTGCTTACTTCTTTTTCTTCAAGTATGAAAAATCTTACATAAACTGTGCAAAAAATATTGAACTATATTATAAAAAAACTGTCATTTTAAAAGCCTGCAAGTTAATTAAGAAAAACTGAATTCTTTCAGTGATGGAGCCTTGCAACTGCTTTGCAGTTATTAAATTTGGTTGAACCACCATAGTTATTTACTGCCAGTTTTAAAAACTCAATTGGCTTCCTATATCTTCCTAAAGCACTCTATAATTAACTTTCTTTACTGTGAGGGCAGTGAGCATCTGGAACAGATTACCAAGGGACAATGTGAATGCCCCATCCCTGGCAGTGTTTAAGGCCAGGCTGGGTGGGGCTTTGAGTAACCTGGTCTCACAACGCAAGCAACCTTTGAGCAGCCAAGTGGGAGGTGTCCCTGCCCATAGCAGGGTGGTCAGAACTAGATGGTCTTTAACGTCACTTTGACCCAAACCATTGTATGATTCCGTATGTTTGGACACCTATCCAGATAGGTGATGTATAACTACACAAACTGTGAGTTCCTGTGCGATAAAAACAACCGGTTCAGTTGCGCGGGCACAGGGGGGTAACCTATCTCTGCAAAAAGGGGGAAAGGAGCACCAGGTTATGCATTCCCGTTATTTGGAGCACCGGCCCTGAACTCGGCCGGGCGGGCCCGGCCCGGGCTGCCTTTCGCAGCGGTACCAGCAGAGGGCGAACAAGGCCCGTCACAGGCCGAGCCGAGGCTGCGCCGCGCCGCCCGCGCCGGGAGCGCCCATCGACCTCTGAGAGCAAGGCCGTGCAGCCCCCACGGCTTTGTAAAACATTGTCTGCACGTTCAAATCGCTGTATGCCATGGAGCAAGGTGGTGTTTTACAACGTAAATCTAATGTGGCAGAGGATACACAGTTGTAAGCCCACCCAAACCACAAGCATGACCGTGTTCTGCATTTGTCATAAAAAAGTGGCTTATTTCAGTGATACATCCAGAGAAGAGCAGGAAAAAACGTAATCTGTTGAAGCAGACCAATATATAAAAGTGCTTTGTCTAGAATTAATGTCTAAACCACAGGTCCCACTAATCTTTATGTACCCTGATAATTTGTGGAAAGTTACAGGTCCAGTACCAACTTCAGTCTTATTGACCCACAGCAGCCAAAAGCAGCACCCATTTCATTTATTTGTTCTCAGATGCAGGATCAGCTTTGATCTAAAATTACAGTGTTTTCCGTACATGCAGGTTGCACATCTTCCCTGGCATTCGCTGCATTTCAATTTGCATTCATGTTGCCCATTCCAGTATTAAAAGCTATTCTGCTTGTCATTTAGTGCACTTTTCTGAGACTGGCACCAAGTTAGAACATCTCTAATCCTTTGTGCAGCCCTGTCATACTCATGCCATTATTTTTTAAAGCTGTGTCTTGTCACTCTTGTCATTGTCTCAGGAAGAAACAGAGCTTCATTCTGCTGGGATTCAGGTAGAATCATACATGGTTACTGCCTTGAATATTAAAAGACGGGTATGTTGTTTTACCCATAGCCAGATGAGGTGACCATGGATTATTTGCTCACTTACTACATCAGGAAAGCAGATGCATAGAGATCTAGCTGTGCTAATTCCCCTGTCTCTCTACCCTTACCTTGCCAAGTACCCCTTCTTCCTGGTAAAACTGCAACATGCAGAAGAGATTAGAATCCACACAGAGAGGCTAGCACAAAAAGGTGCTTGAGAGATGGTTCTACTACATGTGAGGCAAGTGAGTCAAAATTGTCTTCTGTCTTGTGTCTTGACCTGACTCATCCCCTAGCTGCCAGAAACATTGTTTTCCCCCAAGTACAGTGCGGTCCTAGCCAAACACATGTGTAAAAGCCTTGCCTAGGCTCTGAAGACCATCTGGCAGAAATTAAACAATATGTTTGGATTTAAAAGAAAGAGGTGGTTCTGAAACACTACATTGAACAAATTCAAAATGGCTACTAAAAATACATTTTATAGGTGTTGCAGAAACATTGTAAAGACTGAACATAAATGGTAAATTATATTTTCCATCTTTGTCTGTTAAATATGTATGACTGTTCAACTATACATCTTATCAGCTCTAGAATTCTCAAGTTGCATTTCAGTTAGCTACGGTTTTTTCAGTGTTTTTTTTGGTCTGGGGTGTTTTTTTGTTTTGTTTTGTTTGTTTGTTTGTTTGTTTTATTGGCAACCAGTGAAATTATATCTCTGCAATTCCTGGAGTTAAAGAGAGAAAATACCTATTAGGTCAGTATGTTCATCTTCCTGCCATAGCAGTTATTTTCTATTGCATATTTATTTATGCTTCTCAAATCTCGTATTCCATAAATAGTACAGTAATTCAATCATTTCCATTGTGGAAAGTATTATTGAAATGAATGCCTCTTGCTATGGAAAATGATCAGAGATATCACAATATAGGGAAACAAGGTATCCCAATTTTCCTTTTAGTCTCTTTTATGCACATTAATCACTGTGAACTAACAGAGCTGGGAAATGCAATGGTTTTTGTTAGTCTGCAGGAACTCTGCAGGATATTAATGACTTTTTGTTCACAACGAGATTGGGGATGGTTGAGTAGTGCTACAGAACCTGCTAGCACAAAGACTCAGTGCACTGCCAGCAAGGACTGCTTTGTGCACTGCTCTGATCCCCACCAGAGGCTGCGGATGAGCAGGACTGATCCTGACCAGGCCCGATCCTGACCAGGCCCAAGTCATGCTGCAGGGCAGTCCATGTTTCACCACATTACCCATCTGTTCCCTACTCAACCAACATTGTGCAAATGCATCGAGCAGCTTTTCCTTACTTTCCCTACTCCCCCAGTTGATCTTTCCTGACAGGGAGATTGTGGAGTAAGAGGGGATGGAGCAGGCAGCACATGAGATGAAAGACTCCATTTAGGAGGCTTTGAGAGCAGACTGAGACCTTTACATGTTACTGGACAGGTTTGCCTGGTGAGTCTTCAGTAGGACTAGTAGAGAGTCCTGTCTTTTTTGGAGAGGGCCAAAACGTTAAGAACTTTTCCAGGAAAGGACTATTTTCTCCATCCTCTGTTTTGACTATAACAAAATGAAAGTTTGGGGGCCTGTTTACTTAAAAAGCTGTTTTGAAGAATAAAGTAGTCCTGGAAAAAATATAAGTAAACAAGGTCAAAACTGACACAGTAGACTTTGAAATTACCAACATAAAAGATTATAAATAAACCAGTTTTTGTCTTTTGCTATTTCAAGGCTGTCCAACCTGAGAGTAAGTAACATATTTTAGGATCCTTGCACAGAAAAAAACCCTTACCCCAAATGATTTGATTCCAAAACTGAGAGAGGACCTACCTCTGTAAACCCACAGGAATGAATTAATTTTGTTAATTTCATTTCCCCCCAAAACAAAGGGGCCATTTGTGTCTTTGTAAAACAATTTGTACCCAGGTCTAAGCAGGAAAAAAAGAATTACTCGCCCTTATAGCAATTTTTCAAGCTGATGTATCAATAATGGATTCAACTATCTGTTTACATTTGGGGTCTTCATAGTGTTTCATGAAACTATGCAAGTGCCCTCTGTCTTCACTTGCTTCTGTATACCAGCATGAAAGGAAAACCAGCCTTCACCCTCCCCCACTGCCTTTGCAATTCAAAGCCGTTTCTAAAAACAAACTTCAAAATGAGGCACAAAGTTTCCATATAGGCAGATGTTATCATCTTGAAATTCTACCCTTACTATATAGAGTCTCAGATCTTTCTTCAGATGTTTGCATAGATCCCAGCATAGTCTGGTAACAGATACTCTGAATAATCAGAAAGAGGTGTATCAGCTACCTGATGAACTGAATTATCAGACTCTTGATTCTGAGAGATTAAAGTATAGCATATACAGAAGTCCCAAGACTATGGCATATTATTGCTTTGCAGATGTCAAAAAAAGGTCAGTTTCTGAAGCAAGATGCATGTATCCCTTGTAATCTTGTGAAACGCTAAAATTTGCAGGGAGATGGGAGAGATTAATGGCTAATTGATAGCAAGTGGAGATTCTTACTCTCAGCCTCAGTGGTGAAATGAGTTAATTTTCTGGTAAGCCAAGCATGCAGAGTAAAAGTTGGAGATAATATAAAAATTTGATTCTCATCGATTAAATAGTGCATGTCGGAAATAAACTCTTGTACCTTTGCATTTATTAGAACTTTTCTGTGGATGGTACTATGGCGAAAGTTTCCCAGCTATGTCCTTCAAATTTGGTTACTTTCCATTTGAGCTCATAATTACCAAGAACACCAAGCAAAAATGGAGAGGATGCTTTGAACAATCCAGTGGCCCCTTAGAAAATGAGCTCCATGAATTAAGTATTAAAACGTCAAGTCAATCTTAAGGAATTTGGACACTGTGAAGAACGAGTATCCCTTTCCAGGACAAGTGGCAAGGTGCCCCTGGAGCCATTCTGTTTAAAATGCAGCATCATAGACAAGCATCTTCGACACCGAAGACAGTGGATTATGCTGACTGTTCCTAATGTGAGCATTCTTCATTTGAGAGAATAGGCTTGCCTTGTGGGTGGGTGTCCACTGTGAAAAAAGGTTTTCTGTCACCTGCTGAAACATTGCTGGCAAGAGATGGTTTTCAGCAGTGACATTTGGGTTGCCAGTTGCAGTGGCTGTGGACATAGGCCTGGTACCTGAATCATCCTGTGAGGTCATTTCCAGGCAGGTTGGAAAAGTGGTTGGAAAAGGCGTCTGCAAATGATCTGTCAAGCTGTCTGTGCTAGTAGAAAAGTTCTAGACACATTCTAAAATGTGTCTTCATTTTACTCAACAGAAAAAGCAGAAGGAAATACACATAGTCCACAGGTTATCACTGCATGAAATTATGTGATAAAAAGGTTGAGCTTTTTCTTCCTGTAGTGCTGAGAAAACTCAGGCAAGGGTTTCTGTACAGGAAAACATTGTCTTTGCATAGGTTTTTGCAGAAATTCCTTTTGGCTGCTGCCTGTCTGCCTACCTTCCTGCTCCCAAGAGAGGTGCTGGACACTGATGTGCCTGTGGTGCAGAGCCAGTGGGGTGACCCCCAGCAATAACATGAGGTTTGCTGCCAGCAGACAGGGAATGCTTCAGCTCTCCTTGCTTATTGATGTACACTTTATGGTGGGGATTTTGCCTGTCAGGATTTATACTTCAAAATACTCTGGAAGATGAATAGCCTTGGCAGTCTCAAGAGCGTGAATGATATGTTTAAACTTTCAATACAGGTAACTTTGTAAGTTTCAATGCAGTTTGCTACTTTCTTGGAAAAGGAGACTATTTGTTTTAAATTATTTGGGTTATATTTATTTCAGTGGATAGTGGTAGGCAAGGCTTTGCACAAGTGAATGAATGTAATTATTCTGCTCTTACCAGAAGAAATTTGCGGTAAAAATCATGTGACAGTTTCAGGAATATGGAAATGTAATAAAACCCTACACTTCTAAAGGAAATAACTTTTCCAGTCAAGGTGATACATATTCAGTAAAATTATGTCAAACTGTCATTTGAATTACATAAAATATAATGGAAACCAGCATCCATTACTCTCTTTCTTTTCTGTGTCAAATCATGTAACATTTTTAGATATTGAAAAGCTGATAACAGAACTGATAAAATGTTTTAATTCAACTAAAATAGATAAAAAGAAAGCATTATACATTAGCATTAGTTATGTAACAAATAAAGCCATGTAATAAGTTCAACTATCATTTTATGAATTGACATGCAGTTTATTAGTATCATAACTAAAGAAATCTCAAGTATTTATTCATTCAGTATTTTTTACTCACCTGATTGCTCTAATGACAGTTTTAAGAGCAGGGGTGAGATCTTCTACTGACACATCACACTGGCACCCTTTGTCATCATAAACATCATCTGTTCCAAGACTGGTGTCAGCTGCAACAGACAAGAGCAGACTAAATAAAAGAAATTTAAAAATGTCTTCCTTAGTGTTTTCTACCAGCCTGCACAGTGGTTCTGGAAAAACAAGGACTAAGTATCAAGCATAACAGACCTTCATGAGTTTATGAACTATGTGATGCTCTTGTGTGTGGCTGTGCTTGTGTCATAAAATGCCTGGGTAGTCCCGCAGTAAATACTAAAAATTAGAAAGGAAGAATGCTTTATTATTTTTCAAACTAATTAATAGCTGAGTATCAGCATGTTTATTCCTGATGTCCCGTGGTTTTTCATCACATTTATCTGTTTTACAGGAAAGAGGTGAACTAACAGATGTAATGGCAGAATCAAGAGATGCTGAAGTTATAGTGTTACTGTTGTATCACTGTGGATAAACCTGACTTTGAAGACAAAGGAGAACATCCATTTCATTTAATAAGGAGGCTGCGGAATGACCCAACACTTTATTTCAGGTGAAAATAAACAAAATACTCTTTTACCAGAAATGAATAATTGCTACCTTAAACCTCAGAGCCATGTAGATATTTCAGCCTTCCTTTTCCATAGGAGCTTAAGCCAAGTTACTGTATCTGTTTACCTGAAAAAAATGGATCCTTTAGCATTTCCTAAAGACCACCTTTGCAGAGTTGCCATTTGGGAATTAGCTAGAAATCTCAGAAGTGCCCACTATACCTCAATACATGAACAAAACAGGTACTGATGCATGACCAAGTGATTTACAAGCTTAAAATGTGCTGGAATGTAAACAGAGCAAGAAGGGCAGGGTCATGGATGCCCATACATCATACATGTTTCGAAGGCACGTGAACTACAGGAAAATTCTTTGGGGTAGGTGGCTTTCCTCCCAAATAATCTTTCTTCAACTGCATAAAGTCCAGGTGCCCAGAAGAATTTCACTCAAGGTCAGTGTATTTTATCATGTAAGTGTCTCTGCTTCGTGAGGAAGAGAGGGTAAAATGAAAGAGTGACATGAAACAGAGAAAAAAGGATGGGATTCAGTAACCCTCAGTAATAGAGGAGGTTTCTTCCTAGTCCTAGGTCCCTGCCTACATTCACACTGTTATTTAAACCATAGGTTTAGTCATTCAGAGACACTCGAAGTAAATAATTTCAGGGGTTTATATTATAAGCAGATTTGAAGCACAGTCAGACACAAATGATTACAGAACATTTTTTCAAGTTCCTTTTTCAGGAAGACTGCAAATTAAGGATGAGAAATATTACTTGTCAGTCAAAAATGCCTGAAAATGTCACGGTACCTTCTAAATCTAATAGGAATGCCGTCTTGGCATAAACAACTTTGTACAGTATGTTCAGGAACTGGTATTGTTGCATTGTTTTCTTCACAGATTTAATGTTCAGCCAGACACATTTTTTTGTTGTTTGTTTTTGGTAGTTTGTTTTGTTTTGTGGTGTTTTTTTTGTTTTTTTTTTTGTTTTTTTTTTTTTTAAATGAGTCTGGTTAGTTCATTACCCTTGGGAACATATTTTTCTTTTGGTTACTGTTGCTGACCTGGTACATTTATGAGGAATATCTGTAGCTTTGAATAACAGGTGAATTCATCTTTGACAAATCAACTTAATAAAGAAAGATGGCTTATGGCTGTGTCAGTAATATGTTTAAATCCACATGAAACAATCAAATGCAACCATTAAAAAATTAAGTTTTAAATTGTAAAAGTGAAATCTTCATACAAAACTTTGTAATCTCTCCTTCCATGACATTACTGTAAGTCATGACTAAAATGATGCCATGAGTAGCTTTTTCTTGCGTACTTTAATGAGTGTCGCTCATGGCTCAGCTTATCTTTTTGATAAAATATACACCTTCCCACCTATCCTGACTCAATAACATTTGGATCCCAGCCCAGAAATGTGACTAGCTAAAATAAACTTTATAATTAGTTTGATAGGTATATATACTACCAAAACCACCATCTCAGGACATGCTAAGTATTCCACGACACTAACTTTCCAAGTGTCACATCTGATCAGCCTCTCCAGTTACCTCTCCCAGTGTGGAAATCTCCCAGCTCATTTATAAGTGCCATATTAAAGCCAGAGCTTTTTATGCTACTGGTATTTCCAGTGACTCTCTAAGGTTTGAATCTATTCAGTTATACCGGTATAAACTAGGAAAAATACTGCTTAGATCACAAGAGCTGTAGCCATCTAAACCCAGTGAAACAGGAGTCTCCAACCAGAAAGTTTAAAATAAACATGTTTCTGTATGGTTGTCTCACAGATACGGTTCCTGGGTCCTTTGCCAAGTACAGTGTCATTAATAAAAGGGCTTCCTTAACACAGTATATCTTTGCAGAACTGTTTTGAGGACTGTGTGGTGCAGTTATAGTCTTCCATGTTGCTCCCTTGTGGATAAAAAACTCCGCAAAATTTTTAGACAGATCCTGGAAAATTCTTATAAATTTAAGCCAGCTTTAAGAAGAGATGCTGATCCTAATAAATCACCTTTTTTTTTCTAATATTCCACTGACATGAATTTCCTTCATTATGGCAGACACTCAATACCACAGCTCAATAAAGCTTGCGAAAAGCTATAGTCTTGTTTGATTCCTATGGGAAACATTCATGTTTCTTTAGGATACTGAGCAGACCTGGGAAAAAGTTTGGGAAATGCATAGTAGCAATTTGGAGAAAAAATTCGAGCTTAAAACACCATTGGAATCAAAGTTCACATTCTTACGAATTTTTCCAGTGGAAGCTCATGTTGTGTACCACATAGTTACGAGGTGGGATGTACTTGTATCCTTTCTGTCCCTCTCAAGTTCATCACTGAGGTCAGGGTTGAGTTGGGGTCAGTTTGGCTGCTTTAGCAGCTCCAGCTGTTCAAACCTCTGCCAGCTCCCACATGGGGCTAAACTATGTTCTCCAAGCTGCTGTCTGTTCCCAGAGAGAGCCCTTCCTAGGCATGAACAGGGCAGGTAGGCCTCTCAGTGCCAGCTCATGCCTAGCCCTGCTCACACCTACATCTTCATCCTTCCCCATACCCTTTGTCTGTATCTTCTGCTCTCCGTTGGGGTGGCTGTGCATGGTCCAAGTGGGTTCCACGAGGAACTGTGGGCAGCAGCTGCCTCTGCAGGAGCCTGGCTTCTCTGCCAGTCTTTACTAGGGTTAGCCCTGGTCTCTCTTGCTCTCCAGGAACCTCAACCACTAGCTAACCAGGGCTTTCAAGTCTGTTCCTTGGGCAGCTCAGGAATATGGTCTCAATGATGGCCAAAATGTTTTTTAATACACATTTAAACAAATCCCTGCAAGTCTCTTTAAGAACGGCTGTCAGTCCCAGTCCACTTGACAATCCAGACTCTTTTCTAATATCAGCATATTTAGAATTCAGTATGTGTTTTGATCTTAAAGAAAGTGTTTATTTCACAAATGATAAGACATCTGCCATTGTCTTATAATCTTTGACATTATTTATTTTGGGTTACTGTGTGGTCTTTGCCGCTTTTTAATTTCTTCCTCTTTCTTCATGAAGAGCAGTCTTTGATTTAATCACACAGCAAGCGGCAATTACCAGGAAATAGAAGAGGCATGCACAAGTCAGTAAAATTGTCTTGATATTTCCCTGGTTTTTTACAATATTTATGCATTTTTCATGCAAACTCTAGTCATTTATGATCACCCCAAATGAGTGGGAAAAAAAATTCAGCTGTTCTAAAACATTATATGTCACCAACAAAAAAATTTACAAGTTTGTAGCTGCATTTCATATGGCTCTGTGCAAAAGCTATTCACAAGGCTTGATTTATTATTTCTGTAAATAGTGTGTCCTTTCTTAGAAGTGTTTCCTGTTGTTAAATAACATGCTTTGGCATTGGGAAAACTGTGATGCTGCTCTGATCACTCTCATAGCTCCTTGCTTTCAGTGTCAGTAATATTCAAGTAATTATCTACCTGTTAAACAGAATCAAAAAGATTTTTTACTTTTTGTTTTCTGGGAACAGCAATATGCTAGCAACAACAATGCAGCATTAATAAATGTGTGTGCCAACACCATGAATAATCCTATGACATAGTGACTGCTACCATGATCCCAACATAGACCTTTTGACTTGTTTTTTGGAAGCCTTCAGAAGCACTTAGATCTTACTCTGACTGTGTAGAAAATAGTTAGGGTTCTTCATGTGGGTGATAGAAATAATTTTGCTGAGGCTGAGAACCCACCTTCTCACAGAAGCTACCTCTGTGGCTCCTCCACTACCAAGAACCAGACTGTGCAAAACTAATACAACATGGCAGAACCTAAATAGATGCCTGAATTGATAGCCTGCATATGACTTGTACCTATTCATGTTACAGCATAGTGTTGTGTTGACTTGGTTAAAAACACACTGGTTTGGAAAAAATGTCTGATTGATTTTCATTGAAATGTATGACTCAAGGTGAAAATTGGATGGTAGCCTAATTTTCACAGGTATTGAGTTACTTGAGTCATGATTTTTAACTATTATTATCAAAATTGAGAGTTTGGGTTGGGAATTGAAGTCCAAGCAATTCATAATGCAGCTCCACAGCCTGTTTTCCACCCTGTTCAGCAGCCTCATGTGAGTGCAGAGCTGCTCTGGCTACCCAGGGCAGCAGTGCAGGGCACCCCAACGTGACACACTCATCTCTACACTCATTTTCTGTGTGAGTGGTCAGAAAGAAAACGAGTGGGTAATTCAATGCATCTAACTTCTGAGTAAGTAAAGCTGGACATAAATTCAAAGCTTCTGAGGGACAGATGGTCCCTGTGGGAGGTGCTGATGCATAGGTCTGCTGCAGCAGGGGGGTCCAGGCAGCTGCTTTAGCATGAGACTCCAAACTGCCTTAGTCTTATATTGCTACTGAGCTCAGATGAACCCTCTTGCTCAAGAAGCAATGCTGGCAGCCTAATACTCTCATTATACGTTCTTTCAGCCTCCTTTGTGGGCAAATAGAGCCTCTGCTGTGCTGCTCTATGTAATGCCTTGGGTGTCTGCAAGGTAGGTGTATTTCATTCAACTTTACCCTGCCTTTGAAGTACCTTTTTTCACTCTGAGCATTTACTGCAGTGAGTTAGGAATTTAACCTATATTCTCTAAAAAATGGAGATATCCTGTACATATTTTGTAGTATTTCTGCAGATGTTATAATACACAGAATGTTTCACAAAATCTCAGTTACTTTTTTCCCCACAGAAATTATTCTACATGCAAACATCTTCATGATTTGTTCATGTGATTAATGCAATTTCCTTTTATAAAAATGAAATGTGTCTCAGCCTAGTGCCTTTGTTTAAATATGTTTAATGAAACTTCTCACCTCTTCACAAGCTCTCATTTTCCTGTTTGTTAAACCATGAATACAAAATCCCTTCACTACCCCTATGACTGATTTTCTTTCCAATTTGTCTTTGCTTTAAAACATCAACAAGATGACTCGCTCTCAGTACATAGTTCACTTAATTTGTTTTACTCTGATTGCTCACTAAGTTCTATAGGAAAAATCAACTGAAGAGAGCAACACTAGTTGGGATGGAACTTAATCACATATTTAATAAGAATGCCCGAAGCTCCCCCAGAACAGGAAAGGCAGGAGCCTATGTTTACATGCTTTCCAAAGCAGAGGACAGAAAAAGGAGGCCCAAGGGAGTGAATTATGTACTTAGTTCCTTGATCTCTGAAAAAAAAAAAATCAACAAAAGGAAAGACTTTCTTCTAATCAAGAAAGAAGGAAGAAGGCAGGACAAGTACTTCCGTTATGTGCTCTTCACATTAGATACTTAAAATTTATCAAGAAAATGACACCAAATCCCTGGTAGTAGACCACAGTGTTCAAGTGGAAAAATTAAGAAAGAGGGAAGAAGGATGACAACATTTAAAAACATTGTTTACAGGGAGCTTTTATGAAATGGTTGCCATTTCCATGCTGGAAAGAAATTTCTCAGTAAAGGAAGGAAACTGGTGCCTCCTGTAAGGATGAACATTTTTGCACAACCTTGTATAATTCCCTTTGCCTTCTGCCCAACCTGAGTCTCTACTCTGTAGGCAGTACTGATGGGGAGTTCAGTAGTGCTGTATCAATAGTCCATTCCTCATCTTTCTTCTGAAACAGACAAAGCATTCCAGATGGGGACTAGAGGAGGACATCACTGGTAACTGCAGTGCAATATGACACAGAGCATCTTAAAGAATATCCCCAACAGCATTATGTTATGTTAAAGCATTTCTGAAAATCCTATGATTTGGCTAAAATGGAAGATAGAATTGGTGGAAAGTTTTTTACGTATTCTGGGTATAATGGTATAGTTTCCTTTCTCTGTAAGTGCAAGTTTTTTAAGGTCAGAAACCTAATTTATATCGGTTACCATATAATGCAAGCAAGTTCCAAATATCCAAAATTCTAGCATTCCCTTTTAACAACTCTCAATTATCTTTAGTTATTATTTAACTTCTCAAAAATTTCTGCACTGGCAATATTTCATGGAACAGCTCCCACTACTTAATTAAAAAGGAATCCTTTTAATTTTGAATGATGATATGGAGGACTAGGACACTTTCTAAAAACAATTCATTATATGCACAATAATTGTACTGTTAAAAAGGCTGAATTTATTATAAATAGTGGCAAATTAGCCAGGAACTTTAGATGGCCGTGTGAGAAAAGTAGAAGAGAAAAATGTTAGGTGACTCTAATCTATGGATTTAGTGTATTTTTAGATATGCTTTTCTGTTATTTTATGTACACCACATCCAAGAAGTAAAAACTGTAAAATAAATTTCAGATACCTATGATAGTATCTGGAATTGTAGATTAATGAGCTAAATGTCGCACCTAATTGACTGTCTCCCTGCAAGACCTTGTAGCACACATCAGTTGATATATGCCTGATATTCCACAAGGTTTTCAGAGGTCCTGTGCCCTGGGAGATTTCCAGGTCCTGTTGTTGAGGGAGGTCATAGACAGGCAAAAGGATAGAGGACGATGGCAGCTTTAGATTCAGGTATCTGCAGGGTAGTCCTGTATTTGAAAAGCCATGAAGGATTTCCTTAGTAATGTTTAATAAATATAAAAACATTTCTCAAATGTTTCAGATTTGGTGCAAGTGGGTTACATGTGGTTGAGCAGTTTTATGAGCATCCTCTCAAAATTAGTTCTTATCTCATTTGCATAGTCTTCACTGCAGATGAGGTTATCTGAAACCCATGCAAATCACACTTCTGTGTGATGGTCTGCTGCTGTCCCTCACAGAGCTAAGCTTAATAATCATTCACCTGTGACCACTGAGTCCCGTGAGCAATGGTGCACAGCAAGTGCCTCAAGAGTGTCATAAAGAAAGAGACTAAATTTTAGACTCATATGGCCAGGACTTCGGTTGGAATAAACTAAAATAATGCCTCAAAACTAATGGCCTGTACTTATTTACAGAAAAATGACTCAGAGCTTAGATCAGAATGCCAGATCTTCCTAGTTAATTACAGTGACAATGATAATAAATGAGAGCTCTATCAGCTCTAGGTACACAATCACAAGAAAATAAATCTCTTGTCTAGCACAGATTGATATATTGCCAATAAATTTAATTTAAACTTTGACATTACGCTGCTTCACTTTGAATCAGCAAGTTTAAGCTTAGGTGTAGAAGCAACCCAACTAAGGACTTCTGCCACATCAAGTGAACCTTATCCAAGGTCAAGCTGTTTATGCTACTGAAAGGAAAACTTTTCATTTTTGCAATACATAAATTACACGGTAGTAACTGAGGACATGGGGTCTGAAATGCACAATTGCATTCTTTCCATAGCTTTTATAATATACTCTACCCTGAGGATTTTGTGCAAGTACTCTGTAGGGAATGAAAGGCTAGAGGTCATGTGAGTGTATAATGTTTGGGGATAGTGCAAGAAATCAAATATTTCCTTAGAGAGTTCTTTTTAATTAATCAAATGAAATATGTTTGTAATATCTCCAGTGCTGAATGCTTTTGATGTTTTATTCAAAAAGCCACATAATGTCTCTAGGTTACAGTAAAGGCACAATAACTCATGCAGAGACTTAGAAGCATGGAATGGTAGTAAACAAATATGATAGGGTATTTTTGTCCCTCACGGAAAACTGCATCCAGAACATAATATTGGTTCATTAATTCAGCTGTGGTGGTACAAGATATAAAAGAGCATGATTTAAGCAGAAAAGGTTCTGTGCCTCAGAAAGCAAGGCAAGCAGAAAACAAAACAGGGCAGGAACACCATTGTGAAGAAGAGATTTTGTGAGGTGTGTCTCTGCGGATGGATACACGACATACAACAAGGCATGGACACAGTGCCTTAAGCAAGGCATGAGATCACCTGTACTATTTAAAAACTGAACAGACTCTGTCATGAGGTTGGCCCTGCCAGTGGGTATTCTCATGTTCTGGGGATCACTCCCCACAGGCAGTTTGGCTGCAGCTTCCCTGTTTTTGTTAATGGGGACTGAAGCCATACCGCATGAGGAGGCCTTGGGGCCAGAGGTAGCTCCTGGCTCACTTTGTGTACAGGTACATAGGGGGCTGTGAGTGGCTCCAAGGTCAGCACCTTTGTCTGTGTGACATAGCATCCCTTTGGGGAAGGCTCTTCCATGACCCTATACAATTCTTTTAAGTGTGTGTGCTTTGTAAAGCTTCACTATTTACCACTCTTGATTGGTGAAAATTTCACTTTGATCTACCACGTCCATGTAATTCCCTTTTAGGCTGATAACAGGGACTGGAAATACAGCATTCTGGCACTTTTGTTAATTTGTACAGAGTCCCCTCTTCAATAAGATTTCTGGAAATTGTGAACCACGTCACCGGAGACTGCACATGTCTTTAAAATCAGATTATGTAAGTCTTGATATTCACTTTCACTCCCATGTACTGTTGTTAAATGCCCTAGTAAGCATCTGCAGTTGAGCCACCAAAGACATCTCTAACCATCAAACCTCTCTCAGGTTTGGATTCCATTTGCAAATGCACATAGGTAGCTGAAATAATTTCTGCCATTGTCAGACCCACTTTGTCAATGGCAATGAATGGTTTATAGGCAGTTTCAGAGGATTGTTACTAACCATAAATAAAGCCATTTGTGCAACAGTTTTGGTCATACTGTTCTAAGGCTGCTATGCCAAAATCCTTTTGGGAGATACCTGTGGCTGGCTTAAGTGTTTTACTTGCTGCCAAGAAATTCTCCTTCTATGATTTTAACATTGCAGTGGGGGAGTGTTAGAGTGTTTGTTGCTGGGTAGCCTAAGAGGAAAGCTACTACATTTTCAATCAGGTTAGCCTTTTAACTACCCCCATGAGCTCCTGTCTGGACTAGAAATCTCCCTTTGCAGGCCAGTTTCTAATTGCTAATGTTGAGTTTCTCTAGCAGTCTTTCTGATAGTGTTGGCCCAGATTCCAGCAGAACCAAGTCAGCACTGCGAAGTCACTGTGTTGACCATCTATCTGCCTTAAATCATCCTCATATGCTAACAATTTCCCTTCCTTTTGGAACCCTCTCCTTATATATTTGCTTAACTTCTTTGTTTTCACACAGAATTCAGTCCTCTGCCTGTGCTAATGGAAGAGCATTTACAACTCCAAATCCCATACAGTGAAAGAAAAATGAAGCAAATATATGTGTCTTCTGCCTTCTCTTTTGGAAGAGGAAGTTCATAGTAAGACTCTATTACTTTTTCATTGATACAAAGTTTTGACACTGAACTGGGTACCCAGTACTGTGTTGTCACTGTCCCAAAGGTCTCTTGTAACGCAATTTCTTGTCTGACCAAACACCCTCCAGAGATGTAGGAATCACCAGAAGGACCAGTTGTTCAAAGGTACTGTTTTGTGCCAAGAATTTCACCCAGAAAAAGGTGGCTTCTAGTTTTAGCTTGATGATTGGCCTGCCAAAATAATTAATTATTTGGCTGGGGAATACCTCAAGGAGGAAACTGAAGGATCTGGCAAGTAAGAGATAAGAATAATATGCTGCAAATACTGTTTTTTTAATCCAGTGAAAAATGCAAGATGTTCTAAATTAAATACATCATCTTGAGATCTTTTTCACTGAGCTGTCAAATGCAGAAAGCATCAAGCTATGAAATTGGTAATGCACCAAAAAGAAAGAAAAAGAAATCAAGGTTAGTAGTGCCCAACTTTTCCTGCAAAAGTTTGGTAAGGCAGCAGGGAGTTGTCTCTCAGCAGTGAGCACACTGGACATCTCTCTAGTCATACTGGTCCTAGAAGTAGTTGGATGAAGTCCCAGAATGGAAACTTGGCATTTGCCTAAAAGTTGGAGACAATGGAAGCTGTTCCTTCTGCCACAGATGAGAAATTGGTTGTATCTGTTGGCCCCAGGTCATAAGGGTAGACTAGTAGCTGGAAATCACTGACCAGGAAACAGGCTATGCTCACCCTGAGGAGCAGGAAGATCTACAAGGGTTTACGCACAGCAATGAGCGCTCTGTTGTTGTTACTGTCTTTTATCTACAGATATACCCAAGGTGCTGTGTATGCCACCTTTTCCGTGAGAGGGGAAGCAATCAGAGGGAGCACAATCTGCCTGTGCACATTGTTGTTATTGACGATAGTGTTGGAAACTATGTATCTTTTAAAAATTTCTATTTCTGTTTCTTTAGTAAGAATTGGCTAGGTCTTGCTTTGGGAAGGAATTTCCTCCATTTTGTTTTAGAAAGATAGGTTTAACATCTCGTCAAGCTGGGATGATGCACAGGAGATATGCAACGAGCATCAACGACCATCAGAGGCTGATAATGAACCATCAACCCAAGACAATGCCCTGAGCAGAGCGAAACCACCTATTCCGGAAAAGGACTGATAAGAAGTATCACAAAATGGAAATTTAATCAACACCGAAGATGAAGAAACTCAGACCCAATGAGAACCTGGATACTAGGGTTTACCTCATTTTGTACCAATAAGCTTTGAAATAATGTGTTCCTATAGATGTTGAGTGTATAAAATCTAAGAGAAACTTCGGGAGAGACATGTGTGTTGGGAATATTCTTCCTGGGCACATCCTGGCCAGAATAAAGTAATGCCTGATTCTCTATCACTTCAAATATAGTGTTAGAAGGTTTTTATTTTCTCCCCGGGTTTCGGTGACAATAGTATGTACAGGACAAAATAGGGGACGCGCTGAGGAAATGCTTCTGTGATAAATGGGCTGATGAAAAATGAAACAGGTGCTTCAGTGAGGTACAGACTGCAGAGCTGGGGCAAAAGTGAGCCACTGATACTCTGAGAGAGTGCTCAAAAAAATACCTTCTTCTTAGGTCACTTCCAGGCACAGTGTGAGTTACATGGGTTTAACCTATGAAATTACTTCCGATGTGGTTTGGGGAAGATACTTGAGCTGGATAAGTGATTATGTAGGAAGCCTAAATTTAGACAGAGTAGCTTCAACCACAACGCTACCTAGAGCATTTCTCACTTCCCATTGCATCCTTGTCTGAGCTTCACATCAGTGTGAGACACAGGCTAGGTCACACAGCCCGCGTGCTGCAGCTGCCATGGGACATAAGCTAGGGCCTGTGCCTCAGAGTGGAGATGCAGGAGTGGATAGCAGTGGACAGTGGAGTGGAGCAACCTGGATGGTAGCCTGGTAGCTGGTACAGCCCAGCAGCTCAGTGTACCACAGGCAAATTTGGTGCATCTGAGATACCTCCATGGGGGAGCACTAGCCTGGAATGATGACCTTAGCAAATACTCTTGGTTTGTCTTGTTTGCCCTGCAGGAAATGTTTATTTACCCAGGCCTTTCCTGAAGAGATCTTTTGTGTAGGACATCCTCACTGAGGGGTGGGGCATTGCAGTTCAATGAGTATTTTGCAACCTACATGTCTGTGATAATATGTGCTCCTAAAAAGGAAGCAGACGTCAACATCGCACTTCTGTCTAATTAGTCTTACCATAATTGTTGGATGTAGCATGCATGATTGCCATTGTAGGAAGAGTCTGTACCTTTCCCATTCAGGCAGGGTCACTGCCTTCTGTGGTAGTCAACCAGTTTGTTTCCCTTTTTACGTGGCGGATACCACAAGAAAGAACAAAACATTTGTAGATTGGGAAATACGTGAATGGAGAAACCCAAACCAAAATCCACTGGGGCAGCAGTACCCCCAGAGCTGTGTGAGTGCACCTTTCAGTGCTGGACCTGTCCCATGCAGGAGTCAGGTTCACTTGGTGCTCTCAGCTCCTGCCTGTCAGCAGGCTGCTGTCACTCAGTTTGGTGCTCCTTGGTTAGAGGAGTTGCTGTCTTTGTTTTGGCAAGCTTTGGCAGATGATGATCCTTGCCTGAATACTGGTTAATTTAATGCCAAATTGGACTTTAGCTAGAGAATGGAGCAGCATGGGAGGAATCTTGAGGGAAAGGCTGGGCTGCCTGCTGCAGGTTCAACAAGCCATTTTCATCAAGATCCACTTCTTCACATTTTAGTAGTGCTTCCTACATCTAAAATACCCTTCAGAAAGCAATACATAAAAGCAATAACACTGGTTTTGTTTCCTAAATCTACCTGCCTTGTCAAGCCAGATACAACCCTGTAAAATTTAAAGCACCCAGCAGTGTGTTCCTTGGTGGCAGATGATTGCATCACCAGTGCAGGTCAGGTACCAGGACTCCTCTGCTTGAGGGAGCCAGTTCTGCACAAGCTGTGCTCTCGGCTGGCAGAGGTGCAGATGGTGCTGGCTGTGCTGCCTGGACCACCAGCAAGTGGCAGCAGGTTTGGGCAGCAGCTGGGCATAGTAGTGAGAGAGGGGCCATGACAGAGGAGCTGCTGCAATCAAGTCCCTGGACTGCATTTAGTCCACTGTGACTTTTCACAGTGACCCCGTTTCCCACCAGTTGCTCCCTATGCACCACTGACATGATTTCTTATTAAAAAAATAATCACATTATCTTGCTCTTTGAAGCAGACTATAGCTGGTTTGTGTCTTTGGCCCCAAACAGCAATTCTTTCTGCTTTCCTAAAATGTGTACAATCGCTGTGCAAGTGTGCAGGAGTGCGAGCAGGCTGGGAACAGCACACAACGGCGAACAAGGGGTGAGAAACTCCTACCATCGACCATGGGCTTGGGCTGGGAGCTCTTCAGCCGCAGCGAGGGCCTGAAGCGCGTTCGGTCATTGAAGCTCCAGCTCTTCTGGACTTTGGTTGGGCTGCCCTCGGTGGCAATGTCAGCACTTGGTGAGCGGCGATCTCCAACTGAAGATTGCCTGTTTTTTATACTTTGACCTCGTGGGCTGGCCATCCGGACCCGCTCCTTAAAACTTAGCTTTTGACTGTGAGAGAGAGAAATATATTTTATTTCATAGTTCCTTCAATCAATTTCTTTTTTCTATTGTATGATAATTGAAAATAATGTGAAAAAATCTCACTGGTATGAATTCGTTTCCTACACACTTTTATTTTCATTGAATATATTTCATTTGTGAATGGAACTGATTTGATGTAATTGTTTTTTGATAGGAGCAATAGCATTGACAGTCTATCATACAGTATAGAATAACCTTGTAAAGGATTTTAAAAATAACAAATAGAAACAAATTTCACCCAATTATTATACATTAATCTCTTTGATGTTTTTTAAATTCCTTGAACTTGAAATAGGTTTGTTTCTAGCTTAGTCAGCCTAGCTCAGTGCATTTCTGGCCATATCTTCAAATAAACAAAAGCAAAATACATTTTATTGTTACTGCATGCCATGTAGTATTGTCTGGTTTGTTTTTTGGTTTTTTTTTGCAGGCAAAAATGCTGTTAGTGTATATTCATGCTTTTTCAGGATGGGGCACTTCCAACATTTTATATGCGTGATTAGTGATCACTTATATCCAGAATTCCTTGTTAGACCACTTACTTGGACAAGACAAAACCAAAATTAATAAAACATCCAAGAAACAGCATGATGACTGATTAATGGAAATGTAATGATATGCTGTGTGCTCCCTAAAGTCATTGGTGAAGATTAAGCTGGGAGCTGACTATGCGCAGATGGTACTGGACAGGTACAGAGCCCAGCCAAGCTCATGACTGTGTCTGCTGGATCAGTGGTGACCCTGTGGTCTTATGGTTGACCAATTGTAAACATCTTTTTTCCCCTGCTGTGCTTGTAATCCTCCCCTCCAGCCTGCTTAATGTGGGATTTGTAGATTTTCTATTTCCCAGTGTTTAAATTACCTTTGTTCAAACATATCTGATGAACATCCTGTGGTCACTGTGTCTATCTGCCTACGCTTTTTCATTATTTAACATTTTTGCCTTTGTTTGTCCCTTCCTGTAGCAGAAGGCACACAAGAGAAACGGAGAGGGAGTCTGATACCATCATCTGTAAACCTTGTTTTATCTGCAAGGTTAAATTCAATTGGTTGAGCAAGGGAATGGTCACATTTTTCAGTGGTCCTGTTCTTTCAGAGGGAGAGATGATGGGGCAATGCAGTGTCTGTTTGTGGTAGGGTGTTACTGGGTCTTGCAGTTCTACTGCCCTGGTGTAGGCTTTGTGGGGGGGCTTTTAAAACACCTTTAGCAAAGACTGTCTACCTGAAAATTCTAGTTGTTCTTGAAGTTAAGGCACTTTCGAGTACTTTCAAGGTCTTTGCATTTAACTTCAGCATGCCCATAAGACGTTTTGGGTAGAACAGAAACGAATCCTGCAGATAATTAACTAATGCTAACATGGACTATGTGGTTCTTAGATGTTTAACCTACTGCGCTCTGAAAATACAATGTTATTGTGTAATTATATGAAATGGAAGGTAGTTATAAACCTCTGTGGCTGTGAAATGTTGAGATGAACGTATCTTTGTCCATGTATAGCAAAGCACAGCATTTCAATCTGAATACAAACATCACTGAGAGCAGAAAGGATGCAGTTTGTTGCAGGCAAAACACATGCTGGGATGCTTATAATGAGATAATTTACAAGAATACTAAAAAATGAGCACATCAATAGAAAGATTATTAGATAAATGTATTTCTATGTGGCATGTTGGATTACATGAAAGAATACCTTTACTATAATTTCTGAATGTAATCCCCTTCTTTCCTTGCCCAAAGCAAGCAATTGTTGAAATAAATACATCACAGTGCTGGAAATGTTATCTATTTCCATGGTAAATTGTTACCTAGTGCTGTGCCATATGCAATACACGAGACCCAGAGAACCTAATATTTGAAAGAAAAGTGAGTTCCAAAATTTAACTTTGCATACAAATTACATTTTGAGACTGAATTATATTTCAGCTCAGGAATCTTCTGCACTGTACAACTTAATGAAAAGATAAACTGTAAAATATTTATTAACCATGCTATTGCATCGTCATATTATACAGAATGAGGAAGAGAATCAAAATGGATTTCTTATTATAGATATTATTCCTACAAGTGTCTCCCTTTTTCTTTAACTCCTCTTATGGCTCAAATCATACTTGCTATTGAAAAATGAAGTCAAATGAAGAAAAAAGCTTTTCTTTTTTTTTTTTTTTTTGCAAATATTAGAGTTAAAAAGTTTCTGGACAGCTCATTTCCTGCTGCACTAATAAAAATGAAAGAAAAATTGATAAAATAGCCATAAAACTATCGATATAGATCATATTTTTTCCATTAACTCCAAAATAAAAGTGAAAATTTAAAAGCAAAATCAAAACAGCACATGTGCTGTTCTGTCAGTTTGTACTAATGAAAGCACTGGCTGCCTTTAAACGATTGGTAGACATGGTCATTTAATTTATAAAAGCTGAATGGTACACAGTGGCTACTTAACCTGAATATCTTTAGTTCTCCAAATCAAAGCAGTGAGGCAATAGTGAAAGGAACAGTAGACATTTTATCTGTACTATAGACATTTTTTCAAAAGTGCAATGCTGAGAATGAAAATATTAATGTAAACTGTAGAGCTCATACTTAAAAAATAAAATCAAATCTGCTTTGTAGCCATGACAATGTACTGGCATTCCAAGGGTCGATGCGGAGGGTGCTGCATCGTGAAAAGAAACACAGCCCCTAAAGGAAGTGTGGTTTGGAAACTCTCTTTTGCATCTGGAGATGCATCCCCAAAGAGACTAGTTATGGCAGTTCGTTGCTTCTTGGATCTCTGTTCCTGTTTTGAGACTGGTGGAAAATGTTCCTGAAGTCACTGGGTCCTTTTCAGCACAGGCATGAATTGTGTGACTGGTAGCAGTGGAGAAGAAAGCCTGGGAGACGAAAGCTTGTCCTTGGGAACACACTGTAATGGGGCTCTTCTATGTATAATAAATAAGAGATCATGAAGGAGTAACTGAATAAGAGCACTTTGAGGGTACCCTGATCAGGCCTTTCCCCATAGTGAAAGTCCCTTTCCTTATGGGAAAAAGCCTAGCTCCTGGCTCTGAATTCTTTGTTGCAATAATGGTAGAGATGGAGATAAAATGACAGAGTGAAGATAATCTTTACCTTCCAAGCATCTTTGGACATTCTACATTCGAATCAGTAGCCAGTGAATCCTTTAGGGCCCTTTATTCTGATTTAATGCTGGTTGGATCAGCACTGGCTAGTGCATGCAAAAATCCTTCACCTCTTGCAGGTTCTGGCCCTTTCACCATTTCTCCTCTCTTTTTACATGGTATCCAAAAGAAATCCCTTGAATCAATGTAAACCTGTTAACAACTGTTGGATATTCATGTATCCCCATAAGTATTCACAAACTTAGTTGAGTGTTTGTCCAAAAGGCAAAAACCATGAGAATGAATGAGGAAAATAAAATTACACAAGTTCCTAAACCAAACCTAAAATACAAGGATCTGAGAGATCCACAGCTGTCTCCAGTTATCTCTGCATTCCTTTAGATGTGTGTCTGTCCATCATTTCTTGTACTTTATTTGACTAATAATTAGGCCCAGTTGATTGACATACATTTTTGCTTCCTATGACAGTCTTCCCTGGCAATGGTAATCCCTTTGAACCTATCACTCCTCTATTCTTGCAGATTGAAAGCTGTGGAATGTATTCTTATCGATAACACTGAGCTTTGAAGCATCTTTTAGCAGAGATCAAGTACAACTGGCAGCTGTGGAAAAGGAAGCAAAAGACTTTTCTCTATTTGTCTGCTTTCTGAAAGGTCAATTGCAGGATCTTATGACTCATTCCTCCCATCGCATGCCCAAGCCGCTCATTTCCCTAGGATAGCAAATGACTTTCTAGTTCTTCTATCTTCGTTTTCAAATTCTGCCATTACCACCTTCGATTTATGAAGAAATAGGTGTGTAGGGACACTAGAGGTCACTGTAGCTTCACTGCAGAGGGAACCAACACTTCTCTGCTGGCCCAAGCGACTACTCTGGATGAGAGTTTGTTTTAATTGACAAACGTACACAAACCTTTGCTCACTCTGTCTTCCATGGGCCATCTCCCTATACTTTGTTAACTAAGCGTCTCTTTCCCTCCCAGTCCCCCTCCCCCATTTGCCTGCCACCTTCCTGCATTTCTGGTCAAGGTAAACTTCTGCTCTGCTTCAGCCTCAGACCTGCAGTCCTACTACCTTGTTTTTCAGCTTTTCATACTAAGCCAGTTGGTGGAAGCAAGAACAGGAAGAAATTGAAATGAATCAGAAATACTGAAAGGCCTGAGTGTGAGGGAGAATGCTTTGAGACTTGAGACAGAGGCTAAAACTGCCAAAAATTATCACCTATGGCAAACAACAGCAAGCTGATGCACATGCCAATTTTCAGCAGTTAACTTCCTGTAAATTCAGGTGTTGATTCTTACTGAGCCTACAAATACTTTTACTGAAATTAAACCTAATTGAACAAATGCAAATGCAATGGATAATACTGTGAGACCTGAAGTTCAAATGTTCAAGACTTTGCCACCAGTCTCGTGCTAGGACCTTGAACTGAAGAAATTTAGTGTTATATCTCATACCTTCAATGAGTAATAACAAGAATTTTGGGCCACAGTGTATTATAGTTCAATTCTCAAACAGAAAAAATAAATATTCAGGATGTTTGTGCATTTTTTCCTTTTTCAAAACATTTTCAAAATTAAGAGAAACTATTTTGATCTTAATTTTCTGTAATGAGTTTGTATTTCTAATGTCTTTTACATTATTTTTAAAAAGTAAGAAAAAATGCAATCAGCTTGAGATATGAATCATAGGCTCCTTTCCATAAGATTCATCCATCTAGGAATTACCATTTTTGGTAAGAGACACAATTTCCACAGAATTCAGCTGAAGCAGATGCTTGATTTCACATGCATTCCTCTACCTTCCAGTACAAGATGCAGGCACATCTTCTACAAGCTGTGTCCAAGGGGATTTGTCTCAAGAACAATTGCACATTTTGACTGTTGTAATTACCTAGCATGTTATAGCTTAATATTCCCCACCCATTATTAGATGGAGAACTCAACTGCCATGGTTATAAAAATCCTCTTGGACTTGGGGAAATGGCTTTACTCAAATATTCAACCCCAGTTTTAGATCTCCACAGCGTAATGCATTCCAAAAGTGTAAGTCTCAGGCAGAGAAGGGGAATGGGGCGTCATAAAACCATGGCGTGCTGCACACTGCAATTGTCTGGCTGGATGAGTTGGAAACAACTGGTGTTGCTGCCACTGTGTTAACGGCATTGCAGGCAACAAGCAAAAAGGGATTTACAAGCACTTAAAAATAAATAGGAAACATCGTTTGGAGAAGTGAGGAACTTTAAAGCACTACGGAGGGGAAGTAAATGAATCATGCACCTGATGTTAGCTGGCATTCTCAAACATCATGTGAGTAGGCAGGATGCTGAATACCTATGTTTCCGAGGGGTGTACATCCTGAAGAGCTTCTGTTTATTACTACAAAGCTTACTAGGAGTGAGGGGAGATAGAGGACTGTGTTACTAAGCATTCCAGTGCTAGGTAAGGGGTTAGGCTTCCCACCTCAAGTTAGATTATGCATCACTGGCAATTTCTTTTTTATATGGTGCATGCAGAGTGTTTACATTAAATCTACTTTTAGAAACAGATATAGTAGAGGAGGTGAAAGAATTCCATAATATAATGCACTTGTTTCCCTCAGAACAAGGCTGAGTTTTCCCCCCAAGATCTTATACTGGCAAAACTGCTCCTTATTGCACCAGAGAGAGTTGTCTGAATAGGAAATGCATATTCAGTCTCATGAGTTACAAGATGGGTGACATTCATCCTTTGCAGACACCCAGTGCATGTCCTACACACAGTTTAAGACTGATTATGCTCTCCGTATGTCACAAGATTCATCACTCTTGATCTAGTTTCCTGCACAGGAACAATTTCAGCCGTGTTGTATAGCTGAACAGAAATAAATATTGTTTGTTTTCGGTGCGTGCATTTGTAGATATCGAGAATTTAAGATAAAGGATATTAAAATAACTTGCACAACTCTAGAACTGATTTATAGAAATATCTCATTTATAGTCTGGATACACCAGAGAGGTTGTCTAACAATACTTTGATAAATGATTAATTAGAATACTTGTGTGTAAAATTTTGGGAAATACAACATACATATTTTTATTAAAATCAATGTTGAAGCTACAGCCTCATAAACACAGCTCTCAAATGCATAGCAACATTTAGTCACCTAATGAAAGACAGTAGGTCTATACATAACAGAACACAATAATTAATTTCTGTAAATATAAGTCAATTTGGTAGGAAAGAAAATAATAAACTTTCCCCTAAAGCAATACAAGGTTTTCTCCACTGTTATTAGAAGGGAATACAGCAAAGACCATATTCAGAATGTAGTCCAATGTACTACTTGTGCAAACACGTCTTCATTTAAAGAGTGAAACAAGAAGAAGCTTACTGAGTTCACATAGCATCCCATGCAAGTCACTTAGCATCGCAGTAAGAAACAAGTTAAATAGTCAAGGACAGTTATCTCAAAGTACATTGCAGCAGTTTGCATTTACATCTTTGCCACAAAAAACCACATACACCATTTGTATTTTCAGTGATACAAACATACAGCAATATATCAGCATAAGAGCAATAAATAGCCAGAGACGAAACAGACCTTTTTTTAAAAGGCACTGAGTGGTCTATTGAGTTTTTAATGTAGAACATGATCTCAGAAGTTAACTAGTTCATTTTTACTCATCCACTAATTTGCAGCAGTGCACATATTAGTTAAGAGTTTCTGAAGGAGCAAACATCTCCCATTCAGTGAAAAGAAAGTGAATAAATCTGGAAAAATTGTCGACTTCTTTTAAAGCCACAAGTGTTATCATTAACATGGAGAACATAATATAGTGTTGAAAGCTGGGTGTTAGGGTTCTTGTTTTTTTTTTTTTTTCATCTAGTTTCCAGTTATTGTAAGTAAATTTACATCTTTAATGCTTGCAGGTACAACTGGGAATATCCTCTTCCACTTGCACAAATCCCAGTTTTAGAGGGAGGTACTTATTTACTGGCAACTTCTGTCTCACCTTTAAAAAAGCCAATTTAAAGTGTTGCTGTTGAAAGAGTATGAAATACAGCTGGTGAGTGCAAGAAGATTGGATCAAGCTGTAATAATTTAATGAGTTCAATATGTTGCTAGCAAGCCTGTGGAGGTAACGTATACAAAAAGTCCCAGAACTGACAGAATAAATCCTGTCCCCTTGAGTTACAGTGACACTAACAACAGTTACATGTGCTTGGAGGAAAAGGATGGAGTCAGGTGCCAGAGGAGCAATCTAGGAAGTGGAATGGGACATGGGTAATTGTTGTGAAGACTTTCATCCCTGACTGAACAACCCAGAAACATTTGTGAACCACAGTACAGTGTGGGGCTGGATGTATTTCAGGGGCTGATGTGTCACCAATACTTTTTTCCTTGGCTTTTCAGCATTTTCTTCTGGGAGGTAAAGTCTGCCATTCTCTGAACGTGCTAATACCACAGCGCTGGCTGCCAAATGCCTGCTGATTCCCATCCCTAACAAGTTTCTGAGATAGAGTAATTTCTCTTGTAGCCATTCAGTCCTTTTCTGTCCCTAAGGATTTGGGCTATCAGCCCAGCAAAGACCAGCATCTTCTCCCGCTGCCTTAAGATATGCCTCTCCAGAGCTTTATTTACCCAGTGAGGATAGTCCTGCCAAGGCTTGTGCCTGCCAACTGTAGGCAGTCAGTGCTCAGCTGGGATCTAGGCTGGGTGGAAGCCCACCTGCGCTCCCGGCTGGCAGCAGTGGGGCTTTCTTCAGGAGAGATACCACCAGTCTGGCTCTTCTGCTTGAACTGGGCCATGGGGGAGTGCAAGCCATGCAGCCAGGAGGAGGTGAGATACTGCAGGGCTGCTTTCCCCCCACTTCCTATGTCCCAAAATGCTCTTTAGGTAGGGATGACAGAAAAATTAGAAAATGTGGAAACATGGCACTGAGGAAGCCTTGAGGATGCTCCTGCAGGGCAAAGGTGACATCCAACCAGCCCCATTGGAGGGTCCTTCCCCTGCAATGGAGGGCTGGCGGGTTCCTTCACATCACCAAACTAAACTATATGTCTGTAACTTCCAATGCAATTCCTGCATCAATTTTATGGCAGAAGCTGGGGCCGTGTCCTTGCCCAGGAGCTGGGTCTGGGGAGACTGGTCCACTGGCTGCTCTGCCACTATTCAAACTGAGCCCCTCAAAGCTAAAGCACATTAGATGTGAAAAAATTGCCTATTTTTTCCATAGAAAAACTGTGACAAAAAAGCAAATTTCAGCTGCATATGAGTTTGAAAAAATCAAATTTGTGATTATTATCTATGAACAGCTGCAGTTCATCAAACCTACTGTACAGGACCTGAGACATCTAAAAGCCATTAGGAAACAACAATTTCACAGATAAAAGAAATAAAAGGAACTACAAACCTGCTGGAAGATTCCCCTTGTTCTTTTCTTCAGGTCAGGGAGTGGAAGGGAAAAACATACTTGTTATGGAGATAGTAATCACATTACTTAGTTACAGATGATGTTATATATATGATAAATGTAAATGGGGATGTTAATTGGTGTACAACACACATGTTACATTGCAACCACAAAAACATTCAAGCAAGACTCATAACTACAATGCTTCTGGAAAAGAAATTTTCAGGTTTTTTTAACACATGCATAACATGCTTAGTACATACCACTGCAGACTGAGTTGGCAAAGCACATAGGCAAAATGCATTGCTGACACATATATAACAGAAAGCTGTAGGTTCTTATTAGATATAGTTATTTCTGGTAAATAAAAAGGTTCACTTTTAGGATAGCACAGCAATATGCTTATTTAAAATAAGAAGTAGATGCACTTTTGAGGGACAGTCATATTTTAGAATATTTTATGTGGGATACAGCTTCATTGTTTATGTAACTTTATATCCATCCATCTGTACCAATGTTGCTTTCAACCTGTTTGTATATATAAAATATCAGTACTTCATGTAACTTTTAATATAAAAGCCCCTTTTAGTTTGGAGCAGTTTGGAATTACAGTTATGGTAATGGATTACTTACGGCTCTGTTCTTGTCAACTCTTTGAAATTCAAAGATCAGCTTTGGATACCCAGCCAAACTTCTTTTTGGCTGAGCTTTTTGGCACACAATTACCTTTTTACTGTCATGTGGATGTTCATCACCCAGCTTTGAGAGAAACCACTAATTCTCTTGCACTGTCTGCAATTAACAACAGTTAAGATGCTTATCAGAGCTCTCCCATAAGGCTCTTAGCGCTCTCCTTTTTGATCTTTATCAAGTGTATTTTACTTCCTGATCTGTGCCCATATTGAATCAGTCAACTTGCTGCCTTCTGCTAAACCTTTTACTGAATTATTGAAAAGTCTTGGGCTGCCAGTGCTCTGTGAATTCTCACCCAAACTAGGATATCAAATATTTCCTGTCTGCCAAACTGTGGCAATGGGTCTTTTGAGTCATCTTCCACTGTCTGTATGTATGACTGAGTATATATTTTGTCCTAAGGAAATACTGAATATATCAGAAGTTATGACAAAAAGGAGCAAATTCCCCAGTGTATTCACTTGCAAAATACCTCAGGGCACTCTTCCTTTGGACAGGTAGATCAGCAGCTACAGCCTTATACAGAGGCACAGGCATAAACACACCATTGAATCAAGGAACAAGCTCTGCATTAAACTTAATATTTTCCTCCTTAAATATGATTTGGAATGGGGTGAATCATTAACTGTGATGCATGAGTGGGATGTTGGGAAAATGTTTCTAATGCCTGTGCATTTCTTAGATAAATAGCAATGATTTGTATTTGTTCCTAGGCTCCTACATGATATTGATCTAATTTGTTAGTTGAAATTTTTAATAAGGAGAATGGAGAGGACTTAAGACAACAAACCAAGATGAAACAGACAAATACTAGTTCTCTATAAGCTTGAACAGACATCAAGAACAGCACCAGCTGCCATATTTGTACCTACTTTGTAGGGCTGCAGGTATGCAAGGCCTTCAAATGAGGCTTCCAGGTAGCAATGGAAACCGATTTCTCATCAGCAGCATAACTGCGCCATACACACTACGTGCAGGATATATGGTAAAAAAAGAAAAAACAAGGCAAGAGGGAGCAGGGGATGAAACAAAAAATTGAAAAGCAGATTAGTAACCAATACAAGTAATATCTTTCTCTTATCATTCATAGCACTGATACATGCCTGAGGGGAAGAAGAATACTTTCATAATATCGCCAGGTGGCCGCCACGTTTGTTCGGCTGGCATCGGTAGAATAAAACCGCCAGGAAGCCTGGTATGGGGAAACAATAGAAAAGCACAAAGGAACCAAGAAAATGAAGTGAGAATGCCACCACACTGACTATGGAGTGAGGGGATTTTGCTCAGATCAGGATGTGCACGGTTAGGCTGATTCAGGAAATACCAGTACAAACCTACCAAAACTTTTGTGAATCCTAGTGCACCTTATGCGGTAAGATAAGAGTTACTGGCTCCGTGAAAGCACCAGAAGATAATCAGGACATAAAAGTGCTCAGAAAAGCATTGCAGTGATTTATATGTGACAAGTCAATAGGGGGAACCCAAACAAACTTGTGGTCTGAGGTAAAGAAAGTGTCATAATAAGTTCTGCAAATCATAATGAAAAACAGACAAAAAGCATTTAGAAGAAAAGAGAAGTATTCTCTGTGGTTTGAAACACTGTTAAATGTTTAAAAACATAAAATTCATTTCAAAGGTGAGTGACCAAAGTATAGCATTGAAAATGTATCCATTGTTTAGATTTATAATTGCATGTAGATAGGAAGATGAGCCTTGGTTCTACAAGCTGGGATGTGTTCCTTGATGTCAGCAGAACTATATTAATTTGTACTAGCTGAGCATCTGTGCTTCCTGTATATTGTCAACCATTAAATGTCATCTAGGTATTCTTGTATGGAATCTAATACCCTGTGTTTTCCTACAGAAACAAATCCAGTCTTCATCAACAGATGGAGAACGTGTTGCTCACTCTGAAAATTGCATCATTGGTTGATCATTCTCATTGTCAAAAATTTCTGCATTATTTTTATCTTGAAACTCTTTAGTTTTCGCTTATAGCTAGAGTTATTAGTTATGTTTCTGTCTGCTACATTAAACATTCTGGTAGGTTCCAAGACTTCCTCTCTGGGCATTTGTGTTCAAATAATTCTCACACTGAGTATTTCTTATAAGCTAAAGAAATTGAGAAAAGTATGTCCATAAGAAACATTTCAGTTTTCTACACCTATCTTTAGGTCAGGTAAGGGCTCTAGCAAACAGTCTATCTGTGACAACAGACGAGATAGCACAGACTAATTCTACAGCATAACTGGTTAGAAAATAGACATTTCCCTGGTAAACTACAGACCTTTTAAAAAAACCTGGGCACTGTTACAGTACCCAGTGATATGCAATTCAGACACATCCTGCATTTATGAACATTAAATTTTCTCCAGTCCTCGACCCATTTTTTTCCAATGTTTCACTTGCTTTCTCCAATATTCCAGTGTCACTTACAAACTGTAGATGCTGAGTTGATATGTAGCATGTTAGTATGAGCATCATCGTACGCAGTGGTAGTATCAGTCTTCTCCTTGTTGCATGTATAGTTCTCTTAAGGACTTTAATAAAACCAGGTGGAGTAACATACTGAGAACTTGTATGAAGCTCTTGATCCTTCTTTCCCACTCTTTCTCCTCTGTATTTCTCATACTTCATCAAATCCTTTCCCAATTCACTAATACTGGGATAGAGATATCACGTAATAATCTGGATTCAGTTTCTAGATCAAGTTGTGTATTTGTTGTATTAAAACATTTGGCAATAATCTTTTCACCCTAAAAGTCAGGCAGATCGTCCTTGGTTTTATTCATGTGTGCCTGCTCTCATATTTCCTATTCTGCCAGGCCTTGTGCTTTCAGAAAATATCTTTACCAGCAATTTTATATTAATTTCTGGATCACTGAAACTGTTGAACCTGTAAATGAACATGTAAATACTGAACAGCCTTCATCATGAGATCCCACAACAAATGTCTTCCTTTCACAATGATCTTGCCCACCAAGAGTCACTCTCTGAAATCAGGCAGCTAGCTACTCTTAATCTATTTAACATGCTGACTTACTAATATTTTGGTTGAACTGCCATAAAATAATAATAAGGGCTACATCCAAAACCTAAATCTATTATGTGTTTCCTCTGGCAACCAAACTTGGAAAAAGTAGATTAGAATATATGTGTTAGAAAATACACCAAGCAGTCATTCTAAAGGAGACACAAAAGGAGTGGAATTATTTTTGTTACTTATTCTAACAAATATTAAATTTGAAATATTTAGGATTTAATAATAATGGAACAGTAATAATGGAAAATATTTATTAACTTTAAGAATGCTTCAAAGAGAGTCAGACATCTATCTGTACTTAACATGGAACTCTAGCATATTTATACTCAGCTTCTTTATTTGGATTTATTATTTAAAAAAAAACAACCCAGCATAAATGGCACACATAGAACACTTGGCATCCCAGGAAAATAAACTAGGACTCTAGAAGATTATTTCCCCCCCCCCTTTTTTTTTCCAGTGCATCAAGTAGATTAAAGCTTGGTGTAAAGTGATTGTTTAGAGAATTTTCTCAGTTTTAACTAGGACTGAAAGTTAAGGAAAAAGTCTATGCAAAACAGATGCCTAAAACATACCATGCCACTTTTTGTTGATTTGCACTGTCAGGTCAGAACAACTTGAGACAGTTTCAGACATTTTGAAATTGTTAGGGCCTACATTTCCAGCTTTTGAATTGACTAATAGAGAAAGCAATTTTCTGGGCAGGATACTTTTCATCTTCACCAAGTATATCATTCACTGAAATACTCTAAACCCTGTAGTAGATGAAAAGTAGTTTAATATAGGCAAGAGCGCTGTGCTGTCAGTTGGGTTGTCTAGGGATCAATTCTCTTTTTCCAAATATTTTTCTAACTGCAGGCATGCATTTGGCATCCTTGCCTCGGTTTCTTTAACCTGGATAGAAGAACCAAAAACTACACACAGAAATGCTATATATAATTTGTCTTGATGATCTTAAAGGTCTTGTCCAACTTAAATGAATCTGTGATTCGGTACAGAATTATGGCAACACATAGCAGTCACTGAACACAGTTATTTCATGAAACTAACCAATGTGTTAAATATTATTTCCACAAAACTTTCCAAATGAAAATGACAAGACTTGTTCCAATACATATTTTAAATCGCCTGCTATTATCTTTTTGGTGATTTCATATTTACCTGAATTAGACTTGCAGCTGGATTCCTTCTTTTCTCAAAGTGTTTCTGGCGATGCTGTTCCTGCACTTTCAATGCAAATCCTGAGCCAAGGATGCCCTGCAATATCATTTTATCAGTGTGTAAGTAGTCTTTCAACAAATGTACATCATCAATTACAAAGATTTTGTGAAGATGTTACACCTTATAGTTGCTTCAGATAACACATTTATGACCAGTATATGACAGTATGAGGCATAGAAGCAGTGCCTCTTTCCTGGTGAAGCAGGAGATTCCTTACATAACATCTGTGGTGCCACCAATGACCACCCATCCCACCCATCGCCTGGGTTTGTGCTCCACTATGTTCCTGCAACTACAAAGGCCATAGAGATAGATATGGATATGTATTTATAAAATCAAGCAGGGATATTCAGCAGAACTTCAGTCAGGAATGAGGAATTGACCCGCTGGCAGATATGCCAGATATATATGGACCTCAAAGTCCACATCTGCAGTACTTCTTAAACTTTTGATATTAGAAAAGTTAGCAAATGCTTTTTTTAATAGATTAAGACCATTTCTTCTCAATCTTTCCCATTAAATAATACCCATTGTTCCTTCTAAAAGCTATGAAAAAGCTGATTATGAAACATCTCCTCTTTTAGCCTTTTTACCTTTGAGTAAGATAAATTTGACTCTAACTGAATAGATCTAAAGACTGAGAATGTTTTCCTCCTTGATTCACAAGGAATGTAATACTTCTGCTGGACATGTCTGCATTATAAGGAAGAATATTTTCACTTGATTCTTAGTCAGGATAAAATAATAGTACAAGTGCAAAAGTTTCCCACATACCTCTTGTTTTACACAGATTCAGCACAGAAGTATTTATGAGGAAAACTAGTATCTGTACATGGATATGACACAAGGAACAAAAGTTGTGGCATCTCTAATATGTAAGGTTATTAATCTTTTCATTGTCATGCTCCTAAAACTAGCTTTCTTGTTAGTGGTGACTGGGTGACAAAAGGAATTAATTACAGTAGATGTCAATAAATGTCAAAGATTCACAAACAGGTAATGCATTATAATTATAATGCATTCTAGTATGTCAAAGATACTGAAATACTCTTTGTAGCTACAGTAAGAAATAAATGCAGTGCACCAGATGATTTAATGCTGTTGACAAATGCTGACTTTTAATCTTGGTTTATCTATATGGGAAACAAATGAAGTATTATAACATCCATCTTTTATAGTGATCTATAGATAAAGTATATGAGTATTAAAATAACAAAAGACATTACACTAGAGACAATACAAAAAATACAAATGCCGCTTCTCATTTCACGCTTATTCAAAACTAACTTAAAAAAAGAGATCCACTCATAAAAATGAGAAGTTATTTCTGAAGCTACACTATATTTTAGTCATTAGATAATTCCCATTTCCATTAGTCTCTTGAACTTTGATAGAAACAATATAAATAAACTATCATGTTTATTTACAATTATGAAAATTGTAAATAAACTATGAAAATGATAGTTGCATCTTTTGCATTCAACAACATTAACTATTAGATGATTTAAGGCCTTCTACTACTCTCTGTTGGTAGTTTGAACATGGCCATACAAGACCAGCTATTAGACATCCCTAATTTTTTTTCACTATAGTCTAAGTTAGAAAAACATGTAATCTGCTTTTATTTTTGTTTTGTTTTGAAAAATTTGAAAGAAAAGCAGTAATATATGTCACAATTCATAACAAAAGGAAGAATTTTCAACTTCACATAATAGTATGTAACCTTATTTAGGATTATTTTCCAGTTTTGTCCATTCCAGAGAAACTTCACAAAACTAAAGCAATGACACCAAACCTTTTGTTTGGATTTTGGATAGCAATTCACTAGTGTTGTTGCAGAGCAAAAAGCTTTAAACAGTTGTTCTTCATGCAGACAGCTTCCTTTATAAAAGTGGTAGGAGCTACAGGAGTTTCTTATTATTTTTTATGAATTTTACAGGCATACTTACAGCAGGTAGTGCAAAGAAAGAAATGCCAAGTAAAGCAAATCCTGCAGAAAGCAACCTTCCAAGCCAAGTAAGAGGAGTTTTGTCTCCATAGCCAATGGTTGTCAGTGTGATCTAAATAAAAATGAATGAACAATGTGGTTTACCAGAAGTCACTGACAGATTAGATGCAGATTATTTACATTGCATGAAGCAGCATTTCCACTAATTAATCCAAAACATATGAAATATATGGCTGTTTCTAAAAAAACTTAACATAAATATATTAACATTGACATCTTTCTGTGAAAACATAGTACTGTTTATGACTACATAAAACTGAGATAAATAATAAATGTGAGTAAAACACCTAAATAAGCAGTAAGTTTAAAAATAATGAAATATTATCTTGATCTCAAATTTGATGCAAATGATGGGAAATTATGCAAGTTGGGCAGGAAAAAAGTGGTCTTTTCCATGGATGTGAAGGTGTTTCACCCATTTTCTTCAGGAAAATATAACTGTATGTATTTGCATAACTACATAAATATAAATGACACAGAGATCATACTGGAAAAATACAGCAGGGAAGAAGTTGATGCTTGCAGATGATATAAAGTCAAAGGAATTGAAAGAAGCAGCTGCATTTTCTACAAACCTATCAGTACAATTTGAAGTGAATTATCTTCTGAAACACAAAAAACACTAATCAAAAGCTGGAAGGAACTTTAAGTAAAGTTTCTGGTCCTTTCCCCTTTCTCCTGACAGGCTCAGATACACCTACATCCCTCCTGACATGAAGGTCTGAAGGTTGCTACACATCAGCAGAGGCAGAGGTACATTGAGCTGTTAGACCATGTTAGCTCAGACCTACCGCAGACAGGTCAGAGAGAGAGGGGAGGCAGGTTTTAGTGCAGGTGGGAGGGCTCATTGACCACTGGCCATGAGCAACGTGGCCACTGAGATAATGGTGCGTGGTTGGGGCTCACTGAGTGCATCTTGAAGGCAAAAATGAGGCCTTCATCTGTGTGTGTGGCTGAGGGCTTTCCCTGACCCAAGGAATTGCCCTCCAGGCTACTTGTGGCCTGGTAAGCACACCAATCCTGTACCTGGGGACTGGAGTGGCAGAAGAGCTGTGTCTGTGCACTTTCCCAGAGTTCAGACCCACACAGCTGCTTGGTGCGGGCAGACGGAGGAGGTGTGGGCAGAGTGGAGGATTCCCGAGGGCTGGCTGGGAGGCTGTGGGGTGCGTGCTCAGGCAACAGCACACGATGTTAAAGGACAAAGATAGACAACAGTAGGCTGAATGCCAAGGACTCCAGGGCCTGTTATTAGGGTGAACATGTGCATGGAGAATTATTTTACATCGTGTACCAAATGTGGGCAAGTTCAGGCTTAGCAAATACTCTGGCAGCAACAGATTCTTCAGGAAATTGCCTTCTAGAGACATTATTTTGCTTCCAGCTTCCTCAAAGTTCATTCCTAGGCAAGACGGCCAAAACAATTCTATTTAGTGTCAGGGTCACCACGGGACAAAAGAAGGAAAGTCTTTTGCAAGTAATTAGATTTCAACTATTTAGGACTCTGTAGATAGTAAACAGTGCTTTTAATTGCTCCCATTGTTGGGAACAAGCTGCGAGTGTAATTTACCCTGAGAAAGCCATAGAGACCAAGTGAGAGAGACGAATTCAGGCTGCAGCTGAAATTTCAAGTGGTTATCAAGTCTCAAGTTTTGTAACACTAGCCTGGTCACAGACACATCACCTTGCACGCCTATCAGGTCTCACTCTTCCTTGCTCCTCTTCACTTCCCTGCCCCATCTCCTCTTCCAGTCTACTTCTGGACTCTTGGACAAGCCAATGCCACCCAGGAAGGGGCAGAAAATGATCCACATTTCTGTGTGGTTTGTTTCTGCTGCTTCGGTCAGTTGTGTCATCTTACAGACGTGCCTAACAAGCTCCAGAGCCTGCACAAGGCAACAAGACTGAGATGGAGTAACAAGGAGGAAGGAACATGAGAATGCAACTCTCTCTTTTCTGGCAGAGAGGAGCTAGTGCAGCCATGGCCTGGCAGAGGGGCTTGATTTGCTTGCTGAAGAGGATAATCACAGCTCTTCACATCAGAGGGCAACTGCAGAACAGTTTGAGGCTATTAAGAGCCCAAGAGGAATGAAACACTTGAACAAATGAATCCCTGAATAAAAGTTCCTCAAAATTTGTTTCCAGGCCAGTCATTGCAAAGCAGTTTGGAGCTCTGGAATGAGCCACTTTCCTGGCCTCCATCCAGTTCCCTATCTCTGCCAGTCGCTGGAAAGTACAGAGTTATCTCCTGTCTGGGCTGATGAGAGGGAAACAGAACCAAGTCTCATCTGCATATTAATGATATTGCCACTGAACTGTATTCCAAAGAAGTCAGAGATAAACTTGAACCTTTGGGACCTGACATCTGAGAGCAATCCAAAACCAGGAGCAGTCACACAGCCTGTATCTCTGGAATTTCTCCAAAGAAAATAACAAGACCCTATTAAAGCCTTTCCCTCAATTCTTCTAGGTACTAAGGACTTAACGGTATCAGTTTGTGATTAAGAATATCAGTATCTTCTTGCTCACTTTGAGCTATTTTATCTCAGGATGGTCTTTACATGGGTGTATAGGTGTCAGCATCATGCTGTACTGTCTTACTCAACACTGAGCTAAGGGTTTTGGTCTTTATTTTATACTACTCTCACCACACAACTAAGAAAATGTTTTTCTGGACAACTTCAAGGTAAAGTTTGGGAATAATCCTCTGCATCTTTGTAAGTGTTGATAGTGAATGACTAAGCCATTGGCCAGGCCCTGACTGGCATGATCCTGAGATTAAATTAATTGAGCAGGGCGTGGAAAACTACTGTATGTGAAAACATGACAACATAATAAATTTCCAGACATCACTGATAACAATGTGAGAAGCAGACAGAAGTTACAGCTAGCATTGTGAGGGAAGGCTGGATCCCACAACTGGGTAAGAGAGAAGTGATCAAAGGTAACTCATCCTATCCTCAAATGTAGAACTTGGGCTTGTTTGAAAAAAAAATCTAGTACCACCAGAGATGTACTATGGCATCTGAACAGGGACCATCCACAGGAGAGGCAGCAGACTGTCCAACAGATCTTTGTTGGTACTGTATGTCTCTGCTTAAGCAGCTGAATCACACTCCTGCATGGCTAAACGAGCTAGCTGAGTCCTGTCTTTTACTTACCTTTCGAATCTTTACCTGACATCACTTAACTGAAAAAAATACAGTTTGCTCACACTGTCATTACATTAAATGTGAAAAATGTCATCAATATTAACTCATTTTAGCTAGTCTTTGTGACAGTGTAATTAATTGTAATATGTTTTGTTCACTAACATGTCACTGTGGAGTGCCAGAGCCATTCTGTATCCAGCCATAACTATTGGATACTACTAGAAAATAATGACTTATTAAGGGAAATTCTGTCAAATGTGTAAGAGGGACAGAAACTTCAGCTGCATTACATTTGCAGCTAGAGCTAATTACTGTACAAACTAAATATCACTGTAAGTGTTGCAGTGTGATAATGGCCAGGTTTCGGTTTTTCCTCATGGCCAGGCACTGCTGTCTCCCCCCACACCCCCCGTTATCTGGTTTCTCCCCTCGGAGGGCTCTGTATTTCGCAATCCTATACAAAGCCCACCAGATTCAAACCCTGCACTCCTTCCCCATAGGATGTTTGTGTCCTCCCCCACCCCCTCATGCTGGTATATATGTAACTGTAACACGCCATGCCAGTGCTTCCCTGGCACAGTCCTGGTGCTCAAATAAACCATCTGGGAAGCCCCTCTGCTTGTCTCTCCTTCCTCGGTGCACCTGTAATATCGGTGGATTGGGTGAAACCTTGCTGGACCTTTGCCAGCCCTCCTGCACCCCCGAAGCTGCTTGGCCAGCCCCTGGAACTGTGGACAGACGCCCGGTGTCTCTGCCGGCGGCATCGTGGCAATTGGCACTCAACGTGAGGCTTCTGGACCCCCCCACCACTGCCCACGCTGCTGAGAGTCACCGCTGCTGAGAAACAGGTCCATCCTGCGTGCCTGCGGGCGCAGCCCTGGTGCCGCCGGTCCTGGTGACCACGCCAGCCCCTGCCAGCCCCAGCACCGCCGTCCCTGGCCCTGCCTTGTCTGCACTCCGCCAGCCCCGCCAAGCGCAGCCCCAGTCCCGCTCTGGTGTCGGCCTGGGTCCATCGCAGGCGCTGTGTCCGAGCGGACACCGCCAGGCCCCGGACCCACCCGAACCACAGGGCCCCCCGCCCTGCTGGGAGCTGCGACACTGCCACGGGCAGCATGAGGAGCGGCTGCCGCCCCTGCCTGGTGCAGCCGCTGGTGTGCTGCGCACGTAAAATCGCCGCACATGCAAAACTGCACGGTTTTTGCCGCCACCCCGGAACGCCTGTGATCTCTCAGAAGCTGCTTTAAACAGAGGAAGGACCCCGCTGGAATTTTTTATTTTTCTGGGCTATTCCTGCAACTGGTGAGAGTCGACTCAGCATGAGTAGAACCCCGAGAGCGCCTGGCACGTGGCGTCAGCGGCTTGTGTACCCCTGCATTGGAGGGCGGGTCCGAAGGCAGGGAAGATGCTCAGGGTTTTTGTTTTGTTTTACTTTTTTTCACTCCAGTGGGTAGAGACAGAAGCTATGGGAAAAAACCATTCCCAAGCTCAGCGAGAGGTCTTAACCTCCATTTCTGAAATACTAAAGGGGTCAAATTTTAAGTTTTCTAAGGGAGTTCTTAAGAAGTTTATTGCATGGGTTCTTCGCCACTTCCCTGCCTCTTCTAACCGAGTCCAGGATCTGGGATTCTGGATACAAGTTTGGGAGAAGCTGGGGAAATTTGCTGGAACAGGGGATAAGACAGTTTTCCCATATATGCCGTTATGTGCAGAAATTATAAACTCTCTTAAGAAGTCCCAGGTGGTGGCAGACCCCAGTCCTACCTCTCTTCCCACCCCTGCCTCACCTATTCCTCATCCTGCTGATAGGATCAGCTCACAGGGGGCAAACCGCCAACCGGCACGGGGTTGCTTCCATCTCC
>VYZT01028134.1:0-28774 GCA_013400735.1 Pomatostomus ruficeps | reverse complement strand
GTAATAAACTACAAAGACAGTGTGACCCACAAAGCTTGATCCAACTAGTGGAAAAAGCAGTTACTAAAAAATTCTATTTTCCATTTATTATGTTTCATAAATACACTATACAACACATGATATATAATCTAGTGCATTGATAAAACACTTAGCTCTGCATGTTGTCTTCATCACAGCAGAAGTCAGACTGAAAAAGAATGGGAATTCATACCTGCACTAAGAATTTGCTCTCCATTTTGCCCATGGTATCTGATTTTTGTTGGCGGTGCACTATGTCCCATTCGGCTTCTCAATACACGACCTGTACCACCAGGTCCATCAAAAATCCACACCTGCATCCCAAAATAAGCAGAAAAACCAGGCTGACAAACACTGCCTTGCCAATAATTGCACCTCTTGTCATTGGAACACGTTTAGCTGGGAGCTGGTGCAGCCAATTTCACACACTGGCTTTCACCCTTAACCCTAAAACTTTGGAAGTTTCCATCACAGCACCTGACAGTTTCCTGTTCATTCTGCCCCTCCACCAAAGCCTAGTGACATCAGAGGACATGCAGCATGAAGGACTTTTATCAACAGCAACTGCTTATGATCAAAAACATTATAAAAATGGATCAAGATTTAGGAGAGTGTACTGGGATATAAAGTGTGGTTCTGGAAAAGTGGGTCCATAGCTTTGTTCTTCAAAGCAGTAGATGAAGCAATGACAACATAGCAGCAAATCTTTAAAATACAATCTACTACAGTCCAACTGAGAGCCACCAACTTGAGTTTTGTTGTATTGGTTTCAGAGAGCAGCACTGATTGCATCTCACCCGTAGAGCATTATCAGCACCATTGGTAATAAGAAGTGGCTCTCCAGGGACAAATGACATGCCAGCAATTGCTGTGGAATGGGCATCTTGCATCTGACACATCAGTTTCTTCTCTTCTAGATCCCACAAAGCAATGTGTCCAACTGGGCTACCAGCTGCCATTACTGGGTGTCCATCTGCTCAAAAAAAAAAAAAAGTTCAAAAGGTTTGCTTATTGGCTCATCCCTACTGACTTGTCAGATATTAAAAATGATGCAAGAAAAGTTTACAATCACAAGGAAAAATAAATCTCAGGTTGATGCTAGAAATAATAACTTTAACTGAAAAACTGTAGTACATCAATCAGAAAAGAAACAAGGCTCACAGATAATAAAACCAGGACTTTTTCATATCAGATAATAATACCTAGATGTAGCAATTAGAGCTGGAGGTTTTGCTTGAAACCACAATACATATTGTCACAAAAAGGCTCTCTTTCTACTTCTCATAAGTCTTTCTACAATTTTCTCCAGTAGCAATCTTCCTTAACAGGGTCTGCATTCAATCTAAATTCTGTTAAGATTTGCAAGTGTATTCAAATGAGAGATTAGATTCAGTATCAACAGCTCTGTAGGCAGGATCAACATGAAAGTAACTAGCTTTAGTAATCAGGACATGTTTGTTAGTCACGAAAAAGCTGTGAACAAAAATAAGCCTCCCCAGTAACATCCATTCAGTAGTCACTCAATTATTAACATTCTAACATTGCTTGGGGGGGCAAAGACACTGCTGAGAAGTTTGAACACTACAGCAAGATGTACTGATTACAGTAACTCTGACAAGTGTTTACTGTACACTCTTGGCACACTGCAAACAAACCTTTATTTTCAGATATGCTGTATATCACTTTCTGTGCACTGAGAACACAAAAAATGCTATAAAACACTACAAAACAGCTAGCATAATGACAATGCATAATCTCCCTTACTTATTGCTACCTTTTCTACACTACTTTCAGCCTCTGAAAACTAAAAGTCTCAGCACAAATTTTGATTCTGAAATGTTTTATCAAGAATTATTTTCCTCTGTCCAACTTAGTTTTAGTGCTTTGCTATGTATTGTCACTAAAAAACACTAGGACGTACCTGTACGAAAAGATATTGCTGTGATGGGACCCCATTCCTGTTGAAATTTCATCAGAGTTTCATCAAACTTAATATTATGCACAATGATATGACCAGATACAAGGCCGACTGCAACAACATCCACTGCTGGAGCCTGCAAGAAATGAAAAAATTCTGTTTCCAGAAGCTGGGACTCCTTTGAAAAACAGATCACTTTAAGCATCCAGCAGCTCTGGTAGACCATTATACACCCTGCCACACTCCCCCACGTATTTACAAGTTTTATCCTGCATTACTACTAACAATTTTCAAAAGCTGTCATCAATGCTATGAATAAGTTTTAACTTATTTCTATATCTAAAAAAAAAAAAAAAAAAATAGCAAATACCATTACAAAATCCTTTCCTGCATCAATGAAATCTACATTTTATCAAACTCTGAAGCAATACAAATTTGGCAAAAAACTACCAGTGTAATGAAGCTTCATGATACATATGCATCTTGAAAACTCTGTGAATTCATGACATCATTCAGTGAAGACTACAGATGTGACGAACACAAAACAGGTAAGATGCAAAATGCAACAAAACTAGGAACAGAGGAAGAGCAGATAATAAACCTTCTGTCAAGAGAGGGTTACAACAACTACTTGAGAGAATACAAGCCATCTTTACTGCTGTCATTTGAAACAACATTCTTCCTGCTATTCTTGATCAATTACTTATGAAAATAAAAGAGAGCAAAAATACTAACTTGTTCAAGAGTTGTGACTGCTAAGCCCCATCCTGGAAATGAGTACAAGAGTTTGCTGTAAAACAAACATAAAAACCTCATAAATCAATTAACCCTTGAAGATTTTCCATGAATGATTGCTTTATATGTACTCACACAGAAAAGTATATCAGCTTTCTGTCTTCCTAAGTCAGATAACAGGAAAAAACATCCTGTGATGCTAATAAGCAAGGCTGAAAATAAAACTTATGGCTATTTTTTTTGAAAAAAGCTAGTATTGTGCATTAATACCACAATGGTGACATAACTACATGACAGGAACATAGGAAACAAAAAAAAAAAATACCAGTGATATGGCAAGCTGAGTTAGGAGAATGAAACAGTGATTTATGCAAGCTGTCTTAACACCTAATAGCAGTATGAACATTAACATGCAGTGAAGCTCACTGTAACTGTAACTTCCATGATTTAGAAAAGTAGCTGATCATGGTAGGCATGAAACACTGACATTTTGGATGATGATCTACTGGGACATGCTCAGAGACAACTGCATGTCTACACATCTCTTATCTGAGTCTAAAGCTCAGATGCTAGTAATTACCTCCACTCTACCTGCCAGCACTTCCTTGGACCCGCAATAAACAAAAAATCATGCGTAGAAGGTGGGAAGCAGGAGGCCTGAACATGCTTTTACTATTACTTTAATAGATTTCATGGGAAAGCTATGTGATTCCAAGAAATTAAAAAAAAAAAAATTCCTGAACAATTCCTGACATTTTGCAAGGAGAGTAAACAACACGCAACCTGAAAGGCATCAGCATTCAGGGAGCAGCAGGATTCTTTTTTCCTGGAGATATACCAACTGAAGACCTGTGCCAACACTCAGTAAAAGATTCCATACTTAACAGTATCATTTGTTGCCTGTCAAACTACTTCGAGCATGAAGTGCAGTCAACAACTCAAGAATCTTACTTGGATCTTATATTCCACAGCTGCAAGGTTCCTTGTTCACTCCCAAGGAGAATTTTATTCAGATAGGTGCTGGGATGCAGAAGTGCAGAAACTGCAAAAGTGGCTTTATCAAAATCTATTTGAAGATATTCTTCTGTAAAAACAGTAAGAGACAGTGTCAGTGTGGCTGCCCTTCCAAATCTGCAGGCTTGTCATCCCTTTGCAAATGTAAAAGCAGGACCAATGTTTACTCGTCAAATCCTGCAACTGGTGTTTCTTACATTAAAGGATTAGCTAATGTGTAACAGTAGAGGCTAAACTTCTTTATGTTGTAACATCTTTTGGCTTGAAAGTGTATTTTTTTTCCCTGTAAGCGTATCTACTACAACAACACTGGCAATACTATAGTGATTTATATCTTTCTGAGGGATTCCTGCCCCTGCCTGAGCAGAACACCTCATCTGATTAGCATGCATTTTGTTTGTTACAGCAGCTCCAAATCTCTAACGCCTGGTTACAGACACTTCTGACAGCGAGCATGCAGGGAATAACACTGGTCACACCAATCAATGCTTTCTAAAGAAAAATGTTTGGGGCATTGAAGCACCATTTCACAAAGCACTTGACAACAGCATGAGAAGATGCTGACACAAAAAAAGATTATTCATTGGAATTTAGTCATACCCAGTCTAGTAAATATCAAGGAATTACAGGATTTCAGAGATAATGCCAAAGCTGTTCTATCACAGTCTTTACAAGAAAATGCAACACTAAAACATAATTTTAATACATAATCATTCTCTCTTTATATCTACACAGAACCTTACTGGACCTCTGCACATGGTACAGTATCCATTCATTAAACATTACAGCAGGATTAGGACTTCAGATCACCCACTAAGTAACATGATAATTTAAGAATTTTCTTTTTTTCAGAATAAACCACTTCTGAACATGTGCATTTAAAAAAAGCTTTTCTAAATTACTGAATGTTTAACAGTGCTATCCTGTAAAGCAGCAACAAAAATAAAATCTCTCACCTTCTGACTGTATAATCCAAACAATAAGAACATTATCAATATCCACAGAGATTATGTGATCACCAAAAGGCTGCAGAAGGTGTATCCTTGCCTTGTGACCTTCATAGGTATGAACCACCTATAATTTCGAAGTAGAAATGTTTCCAATAAGCTGTTAAGATAGAATATCATGCTAACGTAATACTTAATGACAGCTAACACATGTCAGCAATGAGTTCAAATAAAATTCATGGAAAGGCCACATGACTTGAAGATAGATAATTGTACCTGATATTTAAAACTGTTGGCAAAAATATGCTACCTAAGTATTTTTAATTATTTATTTTCAATTAATTTAGCCTACAATAATTGATGATTTTTTAAAATCTCTAAATAGCTACTTAATTATTGTAATTAATACATAAAACACAGTTCAGCCATTGTGGAATTTGCTGTTACATTCTCCTGGTTTAAGCTTTTTACTCCTTATTCTACAGTTTGTTTCCCTAAAATTGAAGGTACCAAACAACTATGGAAATAGGCATTCGAAGAACATTAACTGCCTTGATACCACAAACACTACACAGCTGTTTCGTACTACTGGATAATAAGTAAGTTAATAGAAACCTCTTTGTTCCTGGCAAAAGCATGGAGAATATTGTCATATGAAGCAAAAATCAACATGCGATCTGCAACCAAACATGTGATGTCTTGTGGCAAGGTATTACCTGTTGATCAAACAAAAGAAACATTAAACAAGTTTCAGGTTCATAGCAAGAGAGAAAGCTCAACAGTGTATTTCTTTGGCATGGTGACCCACAAAGAAAGCCATCTGGTCGAACATTATACTGAATTTTAGAGAAACACACACATTTCAGATGAAACAAAACAATACAACAATAACAACATCCTAAGTAACATAAGACAGGTAGTTCTTTTGAAAGGTTGTTCTTTTGGAAAACACTTAATAATAAATTAATGAACTATGTCTGTAAGTAAAGTACACATTAGCTTAGCGAGGGCTGGAAACAGAGACGATAAATCAAAGTCTCAGCATTAGCAATGCTTATTAGGTTAAATTATTCTGCAGGCCTGGGAGTTAGTGACCTACTCCTGCACCTATCTCCTGATCACACTGACAATTTAATGCTCAAACAATACATCTCACGCTCCACCTCATGACTGGTTCAGAAGCGGTACGTAATATCAGGATATTTACTTTATTAGCCCAAAAGGTAAAAGAGTCAAAGCTCCAGACCACACTGAGGAACTTCTGGTGTAGTCTCAAATGGTAGAAAACCTGAAAAAAAATTTCTGTAGGGAATAATACTCTCAATCCAAGGAAATACAAACATGCAAATTACAGCACTTAGCACTTCTGCAGAGAAACACCAGATGAAAAATCAGTCTGGGAGTGCACCTATGATATAAACTTGCAAGGTCCCACAGCAGCCTTTTCCACAAAGGTGCTTTGTACTGTGAATTATTAGCAGACACAAAGAAAACTGCACCCTCTGCTGTACTGCAGCACAGCTTCAAAAGGAGGAACTAAAATAAGAAAATTAAAAACGGGAGCGTGCACTCTATGAGGTCATCTGCTTGAACACATCTTCCCACAGCACCTCTGAAGTGACTCAGGCTTACAACCAGGTTACAGATACCTGGTACTCCGTAGGAGCTGTATGCAAAGCTGTACAGGCTAAGACAGTTGTAGGCAGACCCAAATTAAAAAGTTCAGAGCACCAACCACATAACACCAACAAACCAACAGCACCATAACAAGCACAGCATTCATTTTTTTCAATCACAATTTGGTCTGTCAACATCTCAACTTCTCAAAAAGCTTAGATGATTACATATGTAAGAAGGTGTAGTCCAATGAACAGAAAATGCAACATTTTTATGATTTTGCAAGATGAAAACCAAGTTACATTGATGTGTTGATTTAACAATGCACAGATGATCATCTCAATCTAGTCCTGGTTGTCTGACATTTACTCTCAAGTTTGCAGGTGCTGTGCTAATAAAAGACATTTTATATATGAGGTCTCTGTAAAAACTTTGTGGCATACAGAAATAAAGCCCCTACTTTTCAAGACCAAGTGCATCCCTCTGAATCGTCTAAATGTCAAGTGAAACAGACCTCTGGAAATCAACTAGTTCAACATCCCACCAGCTCCTCACAAACCTGATTATCACCAGTACTAGACTGGGTTAGCTGCAGCTGTGCCCAACTCAGCCTTGAATGCTTCTGGCGAAGGAGTTTTGCTCAAGGTCTACACTGTATCACTGTTACCTCTTAGGGCCACTTTTCCTACTCTCCACTGGGACCCTCTCAAACAGCAATCTGTGGCTGTTGCCCCTTGCTCCTCTGCCTACCACCACCACCAACACAAATGCAGCCCTGCCATTTAACTGCCCCTCAGGTAACAGGCTGCCTCCAGGTCACCCTGTATCTTGCCCTTCTTAGGCTAAGCAGATCCAGGTACTCCAATGTCTCTTGTCACACTGCATGCTGCAGGCCCCAACACTCTCCTGCTCCTCAGCATCCCTCCTGCAGGAGAAAGGGACAGAACCACACTAACAGCGTACTGCAGTCCAGGCATGGCCTCGCCAGTGTGAGGGGCAGGAAGAGAACAGCTTTCCCTGATCCACTGGCTGCATTCCCAACAAGGCTCAACACACCGCCTGCCTTACTCATGTGTTGTTGGTCCACATTCAGCCTGGCACCAGCACAGCCCCAGCTTCTTTCCAGCAGGATGCCATGCAGCCAGTCAATTCCCAGCTTGTTCTGTCCCAGGTGCAGCAGGATTCTGCACCCATCCTCACTGAACTTGGCAAGGCTCCCGTTGGCCCAGGCTTCATGTTTTGCAACAGCTCCCTGGGCTGAAACTCTGCCATTCTGGGTGTCAGCTACTCCTCCTGAAACAGCTTCCTCTGCAAGCTTATCCTAGGAGTGCACACTGCCCCATCACCCAGGCTGCTGGTGATGGTGCTGAAGAACATGGGCCCTGCTCCTGACACCTACAGTGCTTTGTCACCAAAGGCCAACTGAATGTCAAGCCATCAATTCATATCCTTTGTATCCACCAGTACAACCAGTTCCTAACACTCTCAGCAGACATCCACATCTATATTCTTCATATAATTATTCTCCTCCTGTAACAGTGTTCTAATAATCACAAAATCAACAACAGAAAATGGATCTGAAATTGATTCAACAAATTAATAATTGAGCTTTATTCACTGCACAATCCTTAAGGCTTAGAGGTGTTTTCAGAAGAACAAGATGGTAAGAACAGAAGGTTGACAAGCTACATCTCTAAGACAAGTAAATTCCAGTTTCAACAGCAGTGCTATTTCCAAACTAGTATTTGAGATTTCTGAGACTTCTTTTAATATACCTCAGTGTAAATATTAGTACATTCAATTTATTTTCTTGCTTTTGAGTTGAGAATGAAATGCAGATGTCAGACATGTTAAAAAAACATGAACAAAATAAGAGGAATGAACAAACTGTGCATACTTACTCACAGCAACAACACCAAGCTTCTTCACCTGCAATAACAATGTTAAAAAGGCATTTTTAGTGATTGGGTGCAATGAATTTGCTATAAACAGAAATTAAAAATTCTAGGAATTAACTAGATGAGCTAATGAATTTGCTTACCTCACAAAACAGAAAAATTATTCATCCTAGTTTACAATGCTGTCTACTGAAAAACAGACAGCAGGTCAAAGGGAATAGGACAATGCATTTGCCAAAAGACAACTACTCAACAACAGTAAGTTGTGCTCCCTGATGTATTTTACTCTAATGTACAGGAAACTAAGGACATGTTAAGACCCCCTGAGGAGTTTGGGTACCTTAAGTTTCTACATCATCTCTGCTTCTACCTTATCTTCACTACAACCACACTGTATTCTAATTTGGTCTCTGTTCACAAAGAATTTGCTTTACTTGCAAGCATCTAAGCATCTTTGCCCAGTGATGATCACTACTACACTTCAAAGGCTCTGAAGACTGACAAGACCGAACGTTAAAAGGCGCCACAAAAGTGCAGGAAGACTCCTGACGTCTGCACTCGGGTGTTCACTACACTCAGTTCTGTGTAGTTACTGTTTCTTATACAGTGAAAATGCTTTGACTGAACCCAGGGAAGTCACGGAGTCTCCCTCTTTTGAGACATTTCAAACCCAACTAGACACGTTCCTGCGTAACTTGCTCTAGGTGACCCTGCCTCGGCAGGGGGATTGGTCTGGGTGATCTCCAGAGGTCCCTTCACACCCTAAGGGTTTTATGATTCTACACTGCAAGAACCGAATGCATATCGCAGAGTTTCATCTTGCTGAACTCAGTTATGCTCATCCATTTTCATACAGGAGTTTTAATAGGATTGAGTGCTCCCCGCCCCTAAAACGTAACCCCAAACGCTAAACCAGAGCGGGCGAGCTTTGGTTTGTCTTGCAGCGAAGGAAAAGCGTCAGCAGCTGGGCGCTCCCGGCAGATGGGCTGTGCTAGCGCTGTCCGCAAGGCTGAAGAAGCCCATTCCCGGCCTGTTTAGCCGGCAGACTCCCTCCTTCCCTCCGTCCCTCCCGGTCCCCGCCGGCTGCAGAGGCACCAGGGCGCCGCAGCCCCACACCCGCTGCCGCACCATGACGGCGAGGCCGGGGGACGATGAGGGAGGGAGAAAGAGGCGGATCTCCTTGCACGGCCCCGTTCTCCCCACGGCGGGTGGGAGCGGGAAGGAGGCCAAGAGAACGGAACGGGGACCGGGACGCCGCGTACTCACGTTGTAGGTGTGGACGCTGCGCCCGACAGCGACGGCCACGTAGAACTCGCGGTGGCGGCCGTGGTAGCGCAGAACGTGCGGGACATGCCCGCTGAAGCGGCCGAGCACCCGGAACGCGGCGAAGAGCCCCGCGCCCTCCCGCGCCATCGCTCCGCACGTGTCCGCGGCCGCATCCGCCCGCCCTCGCTCCCNTATCCCCTTTTCCCTCGCAAAGCACCAGGTGTGGTTGCGGGTGCGGGTGACCCCGCCGCAGAGGCGGCAGTGGAGCGCGGAGTGAGCCCACCTCCGGTAGCGCATCCTGCGGGATGCCCGCGTCCGCAGCCCCTGAACTTCCCGAGGTGTCTGGTTTGGGTTTTTGGTGGTGGTGGTAGTGTTGGTTTTGTGTGTGGGTTTGGGGTTTTTTTAATAAATTATGGATATTAAAAAAAATACCAACCCGCAGGATGACTTCGTTGCACGGCGGACAATGCAAGTGGAGTCCGGCGGAGGAGCCAGAATGAAAAGTCGCGCCACCCCCAGGCCACCTATCCCAAGTTGTTGTAGCTTCTCAACACCGCCATCAGCTCTCGGGATTTGCTCTTGTCGCACGGGGCCGGGCTTACCGTCCCGGCGGCACTGCCGGGGCCGTCCCGCTGCGCTGTCCCCGTACCCTCCTGTGAAGCGCAGAAGCCGGGGCAGTGGTGCCGCAGGACGGACCGGGTGAGGCTCCACAGCTCCGGCCGCTCCCCGCATCCCCATGCCCGCTCCAGGAGGCATTCCAGCAGCCGGCCCGCTCGTTCCGCCCGCCGGGAGTCCTGCGAGCAGACGGCCGGTCACGACCCTTAACTCCTTTTCCCTCCTACGCCTCCCCACGCATCCTTAAAAAGAGGCTGCCCACCGACCACTTCTCGCTCCTCATATTTGCCCCCTTCTCCCCGTTTTCCCTTCTTTTCCTGCCTTCCCCTCTCCCTCACTTCCCCCCCTCCGTTTCTTCCTTTTCCCCACCTCCCCCCCTCCTCATTTTTCCCTCATGCCTTTCCCCCATTCCCCAATAGCTCTTTCCCCCTTTCTTGCCCCCCCCTTCCCTTTTTTTTTTTTTTTTTTTTTCGGAAAGGGAATGCCACCTAGCCGCCGGGGAGTGCGCGCACCGGGGCGAACCTCTGACTGCTGCGTGCCCGCCGGCTCAGAGTGCGCGTCCTCGCAGGTGTGAAAATCGAGTCGTAGCTCCTGGAGGGAAACAACAACAGGGGATGCTCGTTAAAGCCACGTCCCGTGGGGTCGCTTTCGCCGGCTGCCAGCCCGCCTCGGGCACCCCGTTATAGACGTCCCTCCTGCCTCGGCACCCCGCGCCGCCCCGTCGGGGCCTCGCAGGGTGTGGACGGCTGCGGGGGTCCGCCGTCGGCCGTGCAGGGCAGCCGGTGCTGGGCTGCGCTGGGCAGCTCCATGCTGTGATGCCCGAGCCAGAGGCAGGGCTGCCTTCCCCGAGAAACACTCCCTGGTCTTTGCACTAAGGGCCGGCTGTGCGTGTGAACGCTCCGCGTGGCTTCTAAACCGCTTGTCACCTTTGCGACCGTGACACCATCTTCAGCGTCGGTGAAGCATTATACAAGCGGCTTTCAGTCCTACGGGTCTGCAAGGCACTGGGAAGGGTAAGGTAGCGCTCTGGCAGGGGCTGCCCGGGCTCCTGCACTCCATCCCTGCCAGTCCCAGTTTCAGTGAAGCACATTTTAGGAAGGTCGGCGGAGGAGAGCTGAACATAACTTCCGAGGTCCTGTTTCACAGGTACCGGTTTACTAAAATAGCCAACTCCCGGCTTGCTAACCGAGATTTTCAGAAAGTAGCTGCCAGTGATCAAGGGTAAAAACGTGGAGGCAGTGCCATCCCGACAGTTTCCCTCCGATGCCACCAGAGAAAGCACCAACCTCTCGTGTAAAGGTTATGGCTGCACTCCAAACGTTTTGTAGATCCTCTTGTATCTTGTCGTGGTTACAGAGGCTGAAATTGTAGGTGAATCCCCGCGGTAAGAAGGCGATCAGAAGACAGATGATCAAGCTACGAAGGACTGTGTAAGAAAAAGCCAAAGGTTAATTCTCCTGCACCGCTACGTGACCCGACAAGACACGGAAGACAGCTGAAGAGAGGGATGCCCGTGCTTTAGAAACACTAGAGAAACTGGTTGGTTTACCGTTGTGATTATCCATGCCGTCTTTACACGTTGTTTTTCTCCTCCCGGGCTTCAGATTGTTGCTGGCTTCATATATGTACCTGTACGCCTACGGAAATAAAGACTTCCAATGCCATAACAGGGGCTCATTTGGACGTCTCTTGCATCTCCTTCCAGAACTGTAAATAATTATTACTCAGTCTTGAAGTTGTGTCACTGATTCGAAAATAAAACCGGGATAACGAATAATAATCAAAGACATCCTCGAAACCCAAACCAAAACAAAAGAAAACAAGAAAACTTTGCAACAGACAATCTTGCCTGAAACAAGTGTGAGTAGCCCTCCCCATAACCACGTGGGGTGCAAAACCTCAGCGTGGACTATTGCCGTAACACCCGATTTTCTCCTGAAGGCGAGAAAAAACGCTTCGGGGCACCTGCAGAGGGTCTTCCCGGGGTGGGCGTGCATTCCCTCCACATTGAGGTTGCAGGGACATCTCCAGTGCATCACTTTAAACCGCTAGCTCGGGAGCAGGTGTAACACAGTGGTCGTTTCTCCATCCCCGTCTGCAGCTGCGGGATTTTTTTGTTCCCTCTCTAATGTGAACGTTTTATCTTACAAACCGCTTTCCCCGGGGGAGCCCCTTCGCTTGCTTAGGCTGCGGGGAGTGCAGGTGAGGAGTACCTACTCGGCCGTGGGGACAACCAAGCTGACAGGGCAGTCGGCTGCACCGTGCACTGGGGACCGGGACGCGGGGGACATCGGGGGACAGGCTGCCCCGGGCACTGGGCATCGGGATGCTCAGGACGACAGAAGACCGGCTGCCCCGGGCACAGGGTATAGGTATGAGGGGGACGTCGGGGGCCAGTCCGCTCCGGGCACTGGCGATCAGGACGCCCGGGGTGCCTGACCGAAAGTAGGCATGGCCCCTCTCCATCCCTCGCTCCCCGGAGTCTTTCTCCGGCCGGCAGCAACTCCTCTGTCACGTTCGGCACCAGCTGTTCCCTAGTCCTGCTGAAGTGTTTCACGGAAAGTGCCCCGGGAGCCTCTGCGGAAACCCCGGCCGGGGGCGTGCTTGTTTTCGGGGAATGCTCCTCCGGCATGAGTCATGAGGGAAACCCTGGAGGGCTGCTGTGGGACAACGCGCCTCTCTGGCCCGCTGGGCTGGGGATCAGCCAGAGCAGTTTAGTCATCAGTGGATGCCTGTCCGCTTGAGTGGGTTCCCGCCCTGCTCTCCTCTTGGATCTCTCCCTTCTCTCTTTGTTTCTTCTCGTCCTGCAACTCACAGCCCAACCGGCAGCGGCCTCTCGCTCCTCCCGGGGCCCCGGGCGAGAGGCGGCCGCAGCGCCCGGGTCTCCGCTGAGAGCTCCCGGTCTCTCTTTCAAAGCGTGCTCACAGTCCCGTGACTCCGTGAATGTGTGTATGTGTCTGGTTTTGAGTGTGTGCGTGTGTATACAACTAATTCTAGTTATAACTGACGTTTCAATATCGATGCCATAATAGCCATCGCACTGAGGGAGATGCGTCTGCACAGCTTCTGCAAAGCTGTAGCCGAGCTCGGGTAGCCCTCGAGAGCACCTGAGAGTCTTATGAGGGTGCTTACCCACATTGCTCTCTCAGTGTTGCCAAACAAATTCCAGTTTCCTAAAGGATGTCTTGTTCTCCTATTCCAGAAGGATTTTTCTTAATTTGCAAAATCATGTGCTTTAGTCTTCCTCCAGAGATTTTTCTCTGAAGTTGCTAATGATCTTCATGAAAGTTATTAAGTTGATAAAAATATAAATCTGTTAAATAGTTTTGTGTTTCTCTGCATAATCAGAGGTGCACCAGAGCATAAAGGTCACTTTAGGTGAGTTTTATTGTATAGCAAAGAACCAGCATCATAACCAATGAAAAGCCGATTTGTGTCATGAATTCAGTGTAATACTAATCTAAGGTCCAGGAACATGTTATCTTTTGCTTTTCATTGTTCCTTTGTCTTTCCTGAGCAGCACAGAAAACCCTATGAACAGCTAAATAAAGGTGTTTATTTGTCCATACCAAAGAGGACATAATAAACATGTGTGTAGATAAAGGGTACAATTCTGTTTTAACGCAAATAATAATGGATTGAAATTCTTTTCCATCACTGATAGTACGCACATGCTTTTATTTCTAAAGTTGTGTCTCCAAAGGTAATAGTAGAAAAAAATCGCAAAAGACACCGGCAATATACTCAGATTAGCAAATGAAAAAAATTGTGATTTTTAAAGAGAGCAGAAATATAATATGTGGCTATAAAAGACAGTTTGGCATTGAAAACATGCTTGTAAGTTCAAATAAAAGTCTATTAGGAAAAAGTGAAGTAGCTGCTTCTTTAACCATTTTTTCTTTTTTGTACAGAAAATTTCTGTAAATAAATAGTATCCCTCAAAAACTTTGCTAATCTCTTAATTTGCATGCAGAAGTAACCTCAGAAATGTCAAATTATGATGAATATGTGTTCAAGTTTGTTTCCTATTTTAAATTCTTCAGAGAGAAAAGTTCAATTACTGACATATGTACCAGAGAGGCAGGGGGCAAAAGAGTACTTTAGAAAAATCTGTTCATTTTTATAACTATAGCAATTCAAAACTTTTACTTGCTTCAACCAAGAGTGTTGCAGCCTTACTTCTGACAGAAGCTTTTGACCTGAGCAGTTGGCCAGATTCAAGGGATTTGGAAGTGGTTTCCATTAAGAAAAATAAGTGACAAGAGGCATTTTTCTGATGGATTTTTATACTTACAATACACCTACTTTCCTCCTTAATCCCTGTTTCCTGGTTGACTTGCAGACCTCACATTTGTGGTGGTGCTTGAGCAGCGGAAAAACAGGATTGAGAAATAGCTGTTGCTATTTTGCTGCAGGCTGAGATGGTATCTGTGGGTGGGACTGCTGCCAGCCCTCACCAGGAGAAGAAGAAAGACAAGATGAAGTCATTAACTTTGGTAGACATTTCTGATAAATATTATTATATTTGTGGCATCATAATTTATTGGTTTGGTTTGTATTTGCTGAGCCACTTTTGACTCGTACATGTAGCTGGAAGGCAAACCTTATGCTTCTTTTCTTTTTCGTAAACATGAGCAGTATATTCTTTCCTAAAACCTCTCACCCCTACAGAAATGCTATCAGATCCAGGATGTTTAACATATTTATACTTTGAATATATAGGATTTGGAAATTTTTTAAATTCAGCACCCAACCAGCTAATCAAAAAAATCCCTGCCTGTTGCAGCTTGGATGAGTGAATGCCACTGTCAAGAAACCTCAGCAAACATGAAAATGATGTTAGAAATAACCTTCAAGCACAGACCATGAGGAAAAAAGCTCAATGGCCTCAAATTTTTTCATATGTTTTTGTTAAAAGAATTTTGTTTCAGAAAATGATGCAAATCTTTTTCCTCTGAAATGTAATAACTTCCAACACAATGGAAACTCAAAGTGGTGCCCACAATTTTTTTCCACATTCCTGTACGATGCTTGGAACCTGGTCTTCCTGGTCATGGGCACGCAAGACTGGCTGGCTGTACATTAGGAGCTCACCTCCTTGAACAAAAGTAGCAGGTGGTTGCTGGTGATGACCTCCACATGCCACTTGGAAAAGGTGTGTATATCCCCATCAAGAGCACCTGAGGGTGGCTGGTGGCTGGCAGTGAACAAAACAGCTCTAAGAGGGTCTAGCAGCTGTTGCTTTTGGTACTCCTCAGCTTCCACCAGAGATCAAAAGATCAAGCACTTGAATGTATCTATATTATTGAATAAAAACCTTACCATTTTTAGCTAATATGACCATGGTACGTGACGGTATTTATTTGGGTAGCTTCTGTCTAGACCATCAACAAATCTGCAGCACTTGGGCATTCTAAAGTGAACATAGAATACCTTTCTCACAATTCTCCCCATGCTGGTGGCTTCTACATGGACCCATAAAAAACCCCTAAGTTTGAACACTGGAGTTGTCTAAATCCCACAACATCAACTGCTAGCACACACTTTATCGTAAAATCTTCATAAGTACATTTTTCTCAGTACTATTTGTTTCTAGCTTTAACTTCCTGTCTCTTTAGGAAATTGAATAGCCATCCAGAAGACAAGTTTCAGCACCAGGAGTCAGACTGATGGCCACCTTGCTCTGACACGCTCACCAGGGTCCTTGCTCTTAGCTGAGATAATTTCCAACCAGGCTGACTAATCATAACAGTGGAAATTTGTTATCTACATGCAGATCTGTTGCTAGAAGGCATAAAATGCTCATTACCAAGAGGAGTCACAGTGATTAATTTCCAGAAGATGCCTTCAAAGACTCATCACTCTTGTGGTTAATAATAGGGCCCTTGAGGGATTGCAATCTGTGATTTAAACATACTTGTCCCTATTGTCCTACCCACAGCCATTCCTTGGGCTCTTGCCTTTTTTTTAAATCTGTCCAAGCATCTTCTGCCACCACATCTCCAATGTCAGCCTCTGAGTCTTTTACCCTTCTATTCTTATCCGGTCCCAATTATTTCCCAAGTCCATTATTAAATACTTATTTTTAAGCTTTTACCTTTCTTGGGTAGAGAATTGTTTATCTGCCCTCAAACTCTTCCCTTGCTTTCTCCCACTCCTCATATTTTGAAATCTCATAAGAAGTTTTTAAAAAACTTTAGTTGCATCTATTCCAGTTCAAAAGTCCTAAAGTATCAGATTTGTGTCCATGTCATGGTTCCGGGTATTCTTGGCTCATCTGAGTTAAGGCTGTTCAGATATTTCAGTCTTGTGTGATCATAACTTATTAACATGTTTCACTTTCTTTGAATTTTATCTTGCATTTCCTGAGTTAATGAATAGATGTTACTACAGTGCTGCCACTATTTTCATCCTTTTTTCTCAGTAGTACTCCAATATAACTCCAGCATTCTTCTCTCAAATTTAATATACTTACAAGGAAACTTGTTGTCCTATGATTTGAAATGTGGTGCTTAAAGATAAGTTGAAAGGAACGTGTGGAAGTACTTTAATAATGTCTGCTGGGTAAAATCTGAACAAAAGGAAGCCATCACTTCAAACTTCAAACAACTCTCAGCACGCTGCTGAAGTATAATGAACTTTGCATTAGAATTGGGTATCCACTGACTGTCATTGCAACTGGATATGCCTGACTGCATAAGAAACACTTTTTAAACCACTAAAGCAGGGTGAGGAACCTGAACACAATAATTTTTCTTTCAGATCCTTGCTTTGAAGCCACCACATTCAGCTAGGGAGGTCAAAGGTTTTCCAGCTAGAAAAGATGAGGAAAAATCAGTTTCCTACATTTGAAATATTTTAGCAAATATGTGGGGTTTGCCTCATCCAAGAATTATTTCAGTATAAATCCAGTTGAACTATTGATGTGTTTTGTCAAGGGAGATACCCTGAGGCACTTCCTCAGCAAGGTGAATTAAAAACCCTGAATTCTTGAGAAAGTCAGTCTTCATGTTATTGAAAGGAGTGAAACTGAAAGGATATCCTTACCTTGATCAGTCATGGCATCCACAACTTCTGGAGAAGTGCAAGAATGATATATATACAGCTGGAGATGGTGATTGCTTAATAACATTTCATTTTTCTGATAAGCAACTGATAACTTTTAAAAATCAACAAATAACCTGCTTCTTCTCCTGTATTTTCTCTTCTATGCATTTTGTTGCTTACTTTGAGCTATGATGATTTTATAAAATGTTTCTGAACATTTCAGTTGCACACTGTTTAGCAGGAATAGAATTAGACTAATGCTGCTGTGACTTTGACATTGTCAATGTAATGAAAGGATAGAGAAAAGCAAAAGATAAATTTGTAATTTTTTTCTCACAAGTGTTAGTAAAGTAAGTAAATTATTTCATTGTCATGTAGCTGAATGACAGGATAAATTCTAAATCAAGTGTTATCAATAGTGAGATATCATATTCATTAAGAAGAGCAATTTAACCTTAGTATGACAACCAACTTGCTACCAAACAATTTCTTATCTTGCAATTTCTGACTGAAGCACAGTTTTGACAACCTTGTGCCTTTGTGCTGTTTCAGTAAAAATTTGAAGTGAGTCTAGACAATACTGGGAGGTTTAGATAAAAATGCGATTATGTTGTTGTATTTCAAGGGGTGCAGAAATAATCAGAATTAGGCTTCTTCATAATCTCCAGATCCATTTCACTTCATCCAATAGGCCTTATAATTTCTTGAAGGAATGTGGCAGTTAGCTGTGTTTTCTCTCTCTACTCTAGAAAAGAGCAATATGCCAGAAATCTGCTGCATGTAAATAATGCTGAATTATATTTTGCCAAGGAAGTCTGCCAAGTAGAGTAAGACATAAATGCAGTGCAGCCCCAGGGAAAGCAAATGGAAATTCCTGGTAACTGGAACTAAGAGGATGTTCAACTCTCACTGTACTCCTGCTTTAAAGTATATTCCCTCAGAACTGCAATTCTCAATGCTGTTGCTCAGCAGCAATACTCACTCCCTACAGGAAGCCCTCTACCCAGATGTCTTCCTTAATAGCATTCCTACTATTTATAGTATCAAAGAATGCCTTGGGTTGGAAGGGATCTTAAAGATCATATGGTTTCAAACCCCCTGCCATGAACAGGGACGCCTTCCCCTTGACCAGGTTGCTCCAAGCCCCATCCAGCCTGGCCTTGAGCACTTCCAGCTATGGGACACCCACAACTTCTCTGGGCAACCAGTTTCAGGACCTCACCACCCTCACAGTAAAGAATTTCTTCCTAATATCTAATCTAAACCTACCTCTTTTCAGTTTGAAGCCATTCTCCCTTGTCCTGTCACTACATGCCATTGTAGAAAGTCCCTCTCCATCTTTCTTGTGGGCTCCGTTTGGGGACTGGAAGGCCACAATTAGGTCATCCTAAAGCCTTCTCTGTTCCAGGCAGAACAGTCCCAACTCTCTTAGCCTTTCCCCATAGCAGAGTTACTCCATCCCTCTGATCACCTTGGTGTCCCCTCTCTGGGCTGGCTCCAACAGCTCCATGTCCTTCCTGTGCTGGGACCCCAGAGCTGGAGGCAGCTCTGCAGGTGGGGTCTCAGCAGAGCAGGGCAGAGGGGCAGAATCCCCTCCCTCCCCTGCTGCCCACGGGGCTTTGGATGCAGCCCAGGACACTCTTGGCTTTCTGGACTGGGAGTGCCCATGGCTGGCTCATGTCCAGCTCTCACCCCCAGCATCCCCAAGTCCTTCTGGGCAGGGCTGCTCTTGATCTGTTCATCCCCAGCCTGGGCTGGCATTGGGGATTGCTCTGACCCAGGTGCAGCAGCAGCACTTGGCCTGGTTAAACCTCATGGGATTCCCAGGGGCCACTTCTCAAGCTTGTCCAGGTCCCTCTGAATGGCATCCCATCCTTCAGGAGTGTCAATTGCACTCTCAGCTTGGTGTCATCTGCAGATTTGCTGTGTGTACTCAGTCCTTTTATCTGTGTCATTAGTGAAGGTATTGAAGAGCACCGGTCCCAGGCCCCTAAAGGACCCATCTCATGGTCTTGGCTTTGCATCATTGCAAATGTCCCATGTTCTCCAGAAAAGGGAAGGACAAGGCTACAGGCCAGGAAACCTACAGCACATGGCAGCACCTTACACGTCACTTCTTTGAACAACCGTAATTTGTCAGCCTGAGAGAGTTGTAGGACTATCTTCACTGAAAGCACTGTAATTCACTCTTTGTCACTGTATTCATGGCTTCTTTCCTTGCCAGACCAACTACAGACACAGGCAGGCTGCTTGTCCTGCCCATGGACAGGACAGCAGCCTTTCTCCCTCACTCTAGAGCCCAGACTAGCAATGCAAGGATCTGCTTCCTCTCCTCCAAAAGTGGCAGTTCGTTTGGCATCACTCCTGGGGGGACTGGAGCCTGGGAATGGAGATTTTGCATCCTGTTGGAACCACCCTTCATCCTGCTGGTAATTTTTTCACTAGCTGATCTGATGTGTGCTTCAAGATCTCAAAAGCCACTGGGGTATTTCATAGGAGAAGGTAACCTATAGCATGCATGAAGCTAAAAAAGCTAGAATTTGGGTAAAATGTGAGTATCCATTCCACCTTATTCACATATTATGTTCTGCTCTGAGTTTTATGTCCTTTTAAAGCCCTGGACACACCCCATATACCTGTATAATCCCTGCCTCCAGATCCTGAGCTACATCCTGTGCCCCAGCCTGGCTGCAGGCAGCCATCTGCTCTCTCAGCCCTGCTGCTGCCCCTGCTGGCTGTCTCCAGAAGTCTGCTTCCAGATAACCCAAATGCCACTCAGTTCTCTGTCTTTAACTTTCCTCTTGTATGCTGATGCCTTCTGTTAGCATCAGCCGGTTCAGGTGAAGGGCAGAAGGTAGGGAATACTGTGTCTTTTACACCCATTCCCAGCAGGAAGCACCAATTCAGACCTGCTACTGGTGTTGGTTGGCTGCAGTCATAGCTTGACTAGAGCAAAACATTTTCCACAAGTTCTGTGTAATGAGGAAATGTAGTATGTGGTAAAGGCACCAAAACAGTGTGAACCCAAGACAAGCTTAATTTAACAGAGGATTGAGGTTAGGGAATTAAGAGCTCAGATCTGTGCATAGTCTTAACAGCTGCAAGGTGGAGGTGTCTGACATTCAAAGCAGGGTGTGAAGTAAATGGGGTGGAGAGGAAAATGAGACTTTGGATTTAGATCTGTGCTTATGCAGTGCTAGGGAGGATGTTTTCTACTACAGAGAGGCAGAAAACTTATCCCTGAGGAGCCACGTGAAGCACATGAGAGGAGCCACGTGCCAGCATGGGACTGACTGGCTGCACACAGCCTAACAGGTGGCCATGTAACAATAACATACCAATGAGTAAACCTACATCCTCTGATGTCAGAGAAAGACACTCAAAAATTTAGCAGAAGAGCGGGAGGTCATAGGGAGAGGAAATATAAATCATGGGGATTTTTTCTGTGGTCTTCCCCCTGGCACAGGAGATGTGGGTTGCCTTATTGGAAATTGTCCTTGGACACTAGGGTCATGACCTGCAGGGAATTAAAAGCCAAATATTTGTGCAGTTGCAGCTGCTCTGTGTCCACTTAAAGGCAGTGGGGACTTAGAGGACACTGGGAGCCAGTCCCTGCTGTAAATGAAAGTGGGGTCTGGTAGGTTAAACTAAACTGGGAGACATTGTTCTTACAGCCTAGATGACCAGGTTCAAATGAGGTTGTGACTGGGAAATGCCTTCTTACTCACACAAGTGTATCTCTCCTTAATGTCTCTTGATGAAAATTCCGAGCAGCCGGAGGTAACTCAGTGGCATTTTGGCTTTATTACTGTTTGTCTGTTGGAAACTAATGTTTTAACCATGCTTTTGAGAACTGTTTCATAAAGAATTTAAAAGCCATCTGACACTGATGTTTGTGTAAAACAGATATTTTGGTGGCTTATGAATTGAGATGTTGCTAATCCATTTCCTGGTTTCTTGGGTGTCGATTCGCTGTGTCTTATGCAGTGTGAAAGAAATCAAAGTGTTGTTTTCAACATTGTTTTAAGATGGCCACACTGATTTTCTAATAGAAAGAAAAATAAATACAAAAAAATTTTAAAAAATCATAACAAATTCACCATGATCCTGTTATATTCTATATGCACACATATAGCTCAAAATAGAGAGTTACTGAAAAACTGGCAGAAATATTTGTGACAATGGGCTTTGGAAAGATTAATGCAAAGTTTAACATCATGTTGTATATGGTGAAGTAACTGAAATTCATAAATGGAAGTAGAGTACATAAATTTAATAAAATTACTTAAAAGCAAGAGAAATTAAAAATGTTAACAAATGTTGTCTAGAAAATAACATATTTTTCTGGGAAGAATAGGTTGTAGAGTATAAATGTAAGTACACTTTTGCCAGTAAAATACAATGATATATATAAACAACTAGGACACATTAGGGAGTTTAAACATGGCAACCTTTTCAGATAAATATGTTTTTTAAAAGGTTAAAATTTCTTTGAAAGACAAACCATCATTATCTATGAGTATTTTCTAATTCCTCAGTTTACAAGTTATTATCTTTGTACTGGAGCTGAATGGTATATAGAATTATCATAGAATCATAGAAGGGCCTAGGTTAGAAGGGACCTTAAAGATCTTCTAATTCCTACCCCACTGCTGTGGGCAGGGGGACCTCTCACTAGATCAGGTTGCTCAGAGCTCCACCTAATTTCCCTTTAGATGAAAGTATTTAGATGTTTGTCACCAAGAAATGTTTAAAGATTTTTTTGCATATTGAAATTCAATGCTTCTCATTTATATAACAACTACTTGAATCGTAAGAGTTGTTTCTCTTAGGAGAAGAAACACAGGTGGCACGAATGAATTACTCCTTTTGTGCAGTTCTGGTTAGTTCCAAGGAATGTATGTGCAATGTCTTTTTCCTGAGGCTATGAAAAGATGGTGTGGAATGAACGAAAGAAATGCTTGTGCCAGTGCTCTTATCTCATGATAGGGGTCACAGTACAAGCCTAATTTTCATTTCTTTCAGAACTTCCTTTTTTCTCTTGAATCTCAGAGAAAGATGCTCAAGCAGGTCTCCTTCTTGTTTTGCTCTAAAAACCAGCTCTGTGGTAGAAATTACTATATATTATTTGAAATATCATGGAATTGTAGAATCATTTGGGTTGAAAAAGACACTCAAGAACATTGAATCTAACCATAAGAATGTCTAGTCCACCACTACACCCTAAGTGCCACATCTACCTGTCTTTTAAATATCACCAGGAATGGTGATTGTACCACCTCCCTGGGAAGCCTGTTCCAATGCCTGATGACCCTTTCCATGAAGAAATTTTCCCTCATCTCCAATCCAAACCTCTCTTTGTGTGACTTGAGATAATTTCCTCTCATCCTGTCACTTGCTACCTGGGAGAAGAGTCTGAGTCCCATCTGGATACAGGTTTGTCATCCTCAGGCTTATCTCTATTGAGCCTGTTTTTCTCCCTTTCCCCTTCAAATCTCATTTAAAGCTGTTGCAATGAACCTGGCTAACTGCAATAGCCCCTTTTTCCACTTTGAGAAAGGTGTATCCCATCTGCTGCCAGCTGGTCTGGTGCTATGTAGCCAAACCCATGGCCAAAAGCCCTGAAATTGTGGTCATGACACCAGTCATGGATCCAGGTAGTGATCCGCTGGATCTTCATGTTTCTTTTCTCATAATTTCCTCTACCTGGAAAGATAGAGTGGAATAGTGCTTGCACTCCTGATCCCTTAACCAGAGCCCTGAAATCTCTTGGTTGCCTGTGGACTTCTCAACGAAGCTTTGTCACTGCCTGCAGGGACAATCAATAGTAGGTAATAACCCAAGGGTTGTGCCAAAGTAGGAAGTTTTGCCATCATGAGTTTTTAACGAGGACCCCAGGGAGGCAGCAGGTATTGAAGGGTTCTAGACACAGTCCTGGTTATCTACCTAGGCTGTGAAGAGTAGGAAGAGATCTTTCAGGAACAAGTCCTTCTTAAGTCTTTGGGTTAAGACAACGTCCTTTCAGGGGATCAAAGTGTCCAACCTCATCTGGGCTGAGTAGTGTAAATCACTCAGGTCCCCTCACTTGAACAGCTCATTCAAACACCATCTTCTTCTTCTTACTGCTCTGACCGATGGCTTGGTTACCAAGCTCTGCCCAACCCCATTTTGAGTAGGCCACGCCAAGAACAGTGGATAATTTCTACCCCTCCTTGCAGTTTTGGACTGCTGGCAGGTTCTAATCACAGCTTCCAAGGCATTGTGCTGCTGAACACACCACCAAGTTAGCATTAAACATCAAAGGGAATTTGACCCTCAAAACTGTGAGCTTGATTGATTTCATGGACTGTTTTAAAGCAGGACTTAATACTAGACAGTCAAAGTATTCTCTTGGGGGGTAGAGGCTTGGGGAGTTCAGCATATAATAGTGATACCAGAATTGGCCATCTGATCACATGAAGCTGAATTTTCTAACTTTGAGCAACTCAAAATATTTAAAATAAATTTGGTCCAAAATTCACAAGCAAAGCAGGAAATTAGTGGGTAAAATTATGAATTTATGAGGTAAAATCGCTGGTATCAGAAGACTCAGTCTGTTTACAATAGTTAAAAGCCTCCATTGGTCTCTTAAAAGGACTCTATAATAGATTATGCCTTTCTGACAGAGAGTATTTGTTGTGGTTTTGGCAAATGCTTTACGTCTGACAGAACTTGACATAACCATTTTAATTGTATGTGGGTTATGTTTAGGCACTGAAACATTAATTGCATCATATCAAAATGTAGATAAATACACTTCTTTTTTGGGTGTAACTGACCACAAAAATGTTTTTGATAAACTGGATAAGATGAAAAAATATTTTCCAGGACATTTTTCTTTACTTAGATCTTAGAACTAAATGCAGTTAACAGAGAGTAAAATTTATCAACCTTCCTACAGTTTTTAACTTTGAAGGAAAAAGTATGTGTCCAAGAAAATGCTGGCCTGAATGCAGCTATTTGGGGCAGAAAGCACACACAGAATACTTTCATTTTCCCATTCTTACAAAGGGACAGACATACAAGTATATAATGCCAAATTCTAGAAATAAATAAGTTTTAAAAGTCTGGACATTGCCTTTTACCACTTTCCAGATATGGTTGCTTTTATGAGAAATGAGATTATGAGTATCACAACTCTTGGATCTGGAGAAGACAGCTCACAGGTTAGTTTGGGAAGTCCATGTCACAATGTTGCCCCAAGCAGTTTTTCAAAGTAATTTAGATGAGAAGTCGGAACCTTGTGCACCTAACGGTTAAATTCTGCATCCTACATGTTGCATTAACAGTTTCTTGTATTTTCTTTCTTGTAATGATCAAATGTAATGGAGAATTAATCTACTTGAGTGAAGAGGACTTAAGTACATTTTTACAGATAACTCCAGATAAGGTTTTCAGGATGCTTTTACTTTGTAGTTGCACAGAAGGGGAAAGAAAATATTGACAGTGCTATATGCAAAGAAATCACAGGGTATTTTACACCCTAGACACTGAATGACTCAACAACTTTGTTCAAATCCACTTTCTAACATCACACAAGACATAAACCAGCTATTTGGAAGGAGAGTCTTAAAAAAGTTCTAGATAAGGCATTGTAAAAGAAAGAATATAGTTCCCAAGATGTCATTTGTTAGGAAAAGAAACAAAACTAACCCCTAATGAGTCCGGGTTCTGACACTCAGATTATAGATATTCCAAAACTTATTGCAGAGAAATTGGAAAAAAAACCCTACAAAGCAAGCCATTTGAACTCCAATATTTTTTAGGAGTGGGAACTAAATGGCTTCTGAAATAACTGAGATTACAAAATAGGTCACATTGCCTGTCCTAAAGAGATATGAGGAAGGTATCCACTAATTTCTTCAAAAAGTCGGTTTCAACATAAGGAACATATACAATTAGTTGAAAAGGTTCTGATTTTACTATTTTCCTTTTATCTCTAATTCTATGTGAATTTGCCATACCTTCCCAATTTTGAAAGAGCATCTTCCATACACGGGCTAAAGCTGTGAATATTTAGCACAGTCCCTCCTAAGTAAGGATTGAAAGAATGACACCACTGACAATGCCCTGTTTCAATCCTAATGATAGGTATTATATTTTAGAAAGTGTCAGAATAAAGCTAACTTCTTACTCAGTGGAAATCAGGAAAAGTAGTAGCATAAAGAAGTATATACAAGCTGTTCCCACTCTTTCATAACTGATTTCTTATTTTCTGGGCTAAATATATTAGTTTTTAGCCATGCTTAACTAATCATCTGAGCACTACATTATTACATGCAGCATATACAGATGGATATATACCCTGTGAAGAGGGAATGGCTCAAATGCATGAAGCTTTATTACAGGGTGGCTTGGAAGGCAGAACCAGAGGGAAGGACACCATGATGGGTGTTCTTGATAGATTACCCTACCTAGAAGTAGTGTTGGATGAAACTTTCCATGAACAGCTGTAAGAAGCTTCAAATCTGCATGTCCTGCTCCTCATGGGAGACTTGAACTGTCATAAGACCTTCTGGAAGACACTTGCATGTGCCATGTCTAATGTATATACATGTAGCATTTCAGATCATTGTTCTTGGAGAGATAGTTCTCCATTCTTTAACCACAGGCAAACTTCTGTATGACTATTTTGGCCAGAAACAGAAATGTCATACAAGCTTGAGCCACACAGTCTCAGGTCTATTCTATTCTATTCTATTCTATTCTATTCTATTCTATTCTATTCTATTCTATTCTATTCTATTCTATTCTATTCTATTCTATTCATTTCTAAGTTTATTCTATTCTGTTCTAAACTCCCAATATTTGATGTAGTGCTGGATGAGGATAAAGAGGAGAGAAGACAGTCTGCCCCACAAGCTTCTGAGGTCATTATTGATGATATGTTAAAAAAATGAAAATCATAAACTAAATAGTACAGCTCTTTCAATAAACATAATCCCTCCCCAGGGCAACACCATCTCACCTGTGGAGAATCCTGTTTTCTGGTGAGGGGTGATCATGTTTGTGGGGAACAGAAGAAATCCATGGACATGCCTAGAGTCAAAGCCATATTTAACACAGCATCAACATGAGCTATTTGCAAATCTTTGATTAAAACAACATGATCTTCATCATCCAAAAAAAAAAATTATCAACCCCCAAAAGATATTAGATAGCTGGCTCATTATGTTCTCCCTCTGTAAGTATTTGTCCTATTAGAACAGTGATTTTCAGGGAAATTGCTTGAAACTGCTGGAGACTGCTATCCCCTTCTGAGAAAGTCTTTTAATTCATTACTGAACTCTGGTAGAGAATAATAGATTTACCCAGAAAAAAGACCTTTTCCAAGGAAGATTGTAATGTAGGAGCTGAGACAGAAGCTGTTTGGCTTGGAAAAGCCAATGGTGAGTAGAGACAGTATTGTGGTTGTCTTCCCTCTTTTGATGGTAATACTTACAGAAAGAACTCTGCCTTGGTCTCTCTGAAGCCAGTGATTATCAGAACTAAGGAGAAGTATAAAGGAATAAGACCATTTTTAAAAAACTAAATCAGAGTATGTAAGGTTCCAATTAAATTATAACTAGCAGATAGTATGACAGGCAAATGGAGCTATTTTTAAAATATATTAGCAGTTAGTGAATGAGGGAAGGAAACAGCTGGTATTTCAGAAGGGAATATAAACAATGGCAATACTTTTTGGTTCATAAAAATACATAAATCTAGAACAGGTGTCACGAGATGATAATTTACACCCTTCCTCAAGGCATAATCATATGCATCTACACTATTTCTGACAGAGGACCTATCAGTATGTCCTTGATCACACCAAGCTATGAAAATAATGTGACTGTTCTAGATAAGTTTCTAAAGTGCTTCTATTCAGTGTTTTCTCATGTCTGTGCTATATCATAGCTTAAGGTCATTGACCATTATCTTTCCTGCCTGGAAGAAAGAGAACACAACACTTTGCTCTGGGCATTTGTTTTCTTTACTCTTGAGAGATGTTATTTTCCCTCAGAGTACTTGTACTTGAACTGAAAAACCCAAATTTGTTCAAACTAATTTAAATGTCAGAATTCTAATAATTCATAGTAAACATTTCTTTTTCAAGAGAAACTAGACTCAACTTTGCAGCTGAGAGATTATGACTCTTGTTGAAAATGACATTTTAAGTCACAAATTACATTATGAGGTTTGCTTTTTCTTTTTTATTTTCTTGAATTGGTGAATCATCCTCAGAATTAATAGCATTTTTTGCTTTAATCCTGGTAACAGAAAGGTAAACTGTGGCTAGATGTTTTACAGGGTTTAAAAAAAATGAGTATTAATCACTTTCCTTCCATCCAATGCCAAGTATGCTAGAGGAGAGTTGTCACAATTCTTTAGAAGAAAGAAGTAAATTTTGGGGACTTCACAAATTTCATAAGCATTTTTCTCTTTGCTTTAGAAATGATCCACATCTTACTCATCTGAATCTTGGTCTGGTTTTTCTCTTCTCTACTTTGCTCTGAAGTATGTCCAGAGAAGGGCAACAGAGCCGGAGAAAGGTCTGGAGCACAAGCCTGATGAGGAGCAGCTGAGGGAGCTGGGGGTGTTTATCCTAGGGAAAAGGAAGCTCAGGGGAGGCCTTATGGCTCTGTACAACTCCCTAAGAAGAGGTTGTAGCCAGGTTGGGATTGGCGTCTCCTCCCAGGTAACAAAAAATAGGACAAGAGGAAATGGTCTCATGTTTCACCAGGGGAGGTTTAGATTGGATATTAGGAAAAATTTATTCCCTGAAAGGGTTGTCAAGCACTGGAAAAGGCTGCCCAAGGAAGTGCTGGAGTCACCTACTATGGAATTGTTCAAAAAGCTTGCAGATGTGGTACTCAGGGACACGGTTTAATAGTGGACTTGGCACTGTTAGGTTAATGGTTGGACTCAGTGATCCTAGAGGTATTTTCCAACCTAAATGGTTCTATGACTCTATGATTTTCAAAATGGGTGTTTGATTTGATACTTTCATGTTCAAACTTAAAAATAATTCCATCTTTAGAGTGGAAGTTTAAGAAGAATAGACAAGAAAGACAGATTTATAAATGTCCTCAAACAGTCTGAGCAGAAAGAGGTTTAGTATGACAAGACCCAAACAGTAGGAGTGTGTGAAGTAGAATGTTCAAGAGAAATTATGTATAAAGGGGATATTCTATGACGCTGACAATTCTTTTCTACATTATGATTATACACTTTTAAATTATGGTATATCACATGCTTAGGGAATGGTCTGAATTTATATGGCCATATCTGAATTTCTTACTCCCAAGGGGTGCCTTGCTTCTTACTTGGATTGACCCTTCTGTGTGTCCTCATGCCTGTGACTGCTTTGAGAGTTCACTTGGGGTAGCAGGGAAACCCCCCATTTCATGAAGGGGCTTCTTGGGTTGTACACCCTTCTGAGCACAGGGCCTGCAGGCTTTGTGCTTTCTGGTGGAAAAGTCCTGGGACTCCTGGACGTTTGGAGAGAGTGGGTGGCCCGGTCTTGACTCAGCAGAGCCGTGGACCTGCTAAGCTGGGGAAGCTGGGACAGGCAAATTCCAGTAATGAGAAGAGCTGCAGAGAAGTTCTGGAGGCAAAAGGACAGCAATGAGGCACCCAGAAATAATGCCACTACATTCATGTTGTGGTTTTAGTAGTGG